>CAJNYU010003035.1:74906-211826 GCA_905331475.1 Rotaria socialis
CTCGGAAGAATATAACAATTCTGGCCAAACGTTGTCCTGACCATGTGTTCATATAATATTCCGTCATATATACTTTCGATGGGTAAATAAAGAGTAACCATGTTAAAACAGGTGGTACCCCCTGTAGTGATTCTATCAAGACCTTCACAATGAATTCTACTATTGAAATACCACATTCAAAATAATATTGTGTGGAAGGCACCGTGCTATACGTAACAGTATAAGGAATATAGCCGACGGCATACGCAATCGGTGGTATAAAAATGGATAAATGACTGTAAAATAGTTTAAGATATGTTTTTATGAACGACCCATCGTCCGTTCCGTATCGACCTATACGGCGTGCAAAACTAATTAAACTTAACAAGATTGCGAATATATATGTTGATAGACCTGCGACAGTGTTAAACCAAACTAAAATCAGCCGCGCAGTCTGCAGACTCGGTATATCACCCCAGTCACACTTGTATATGATCATCGGTGTGATCGAACCACAAGCTACTACAGAGAGAAATATAATAGAGCAGATGGGTCGCCACCGAGTCGCATTTGTTTTACTATTCCAAGTTATAATTATACCCCGTTCAACTGCAATACACGCACTAAGCCATATGCATGCATAGACAAGTGTATTGTAACCTATTTTAGCGAAGTAGCATTGGTATGCAGGATAATGACTCAGATCGCTCTTCGGTATTTTCTCTAGATAGTACTGAACACTTTGATTCACTGCAAATAAAATACTTGATAGCATTGATAGAATTGAATAAACGATTAAATAAATGCCACAGTTCGTACGACGAACCCGACCGCAGCCGATGAACAGTTCGAGACCGAGAATATTATTCAAAAGTGAGACAAATAGTCCAACTATAGAGACGACTAAGTAGACGTAAGTTGTATCAATCTGCGACTGCCATCCAATCAAGAGTTCACAAACAGATCCTTCGTGGCAGGGATCACAGTTACAATATGTCGTATTCGAAGTAATATTTACACCACACTGTCCATTGTCTGAACAATTTAAGGTGTTCTGGCTACAGAGATTAGCCATGAATTAATTTAGAAGAGGAAAGATAAAACTACAAATACACGAATATGAATAAGAAAATGGTCAAGGTGTATACCGATAGTGATCTTTTCCAGCTAGGAACTTGAAATAGCTCGTTTGTTATCGATTTTCCCGTTGCTGAGACCTGAATGCTGCATGAAAAAATGAACAGAAAATGACGGTGCTATTTTGTCTTTCCGCATCGCTGATAAATACTATACTGACGCCTTTTTTTTTCCAATGCTATACCAACGAACATGAGTTTGCTATTTCAGTCAAAAACAAGCGTTTCAAAGATATAGAGTGTATATACTACTATTAGGAGGACAAGAAAAAACGAATAAATTAAGTGAAGGCCGATGGCAATATTAGTACGCCTCAAATACTCTTTTTTGATCATGTCGCATAATATTAAAATCAAAACGGGATTCGTTGCGCGGAAATATGTATTGCAAAAATTAATTTGATTCGTTCTGCTTGTGGGTGTCATTTTATGTTTGTTTTGGTTTTTAGAAAGTAAACCGTATGTACAGTATTTAACTGAAGAGAGAACCCTCAGATTAATCAAAACAGGGTGTGGGTGAGAGGATAAGAGAATGTGCATGTGGTTTATGTGGTCATTGATACACACCCATACCTGTTTTTGTTACATGATCATTGCTTTTGCTAAGCAATCAAACATGGCATCAGCACTAGAGAAATCACTATTTTTGACTTGAACATGTTGTCTCAACATATCTATAATAACTGAAAAGAGTAGTCTATATCGGCTGTTATACATAATCAATGTTGACGATGATGAGAAAAATATAACATCAGCTAAAGCTGACTTTCAAGGCATTAATATCCGAGATAATATTGAGTCGGATGATGTAAATCATATTTCGAAATTGAAATTAATAATAAATCAAATATTTGCATACATAATTCGCTTCTTGGTTGTTAACTGATGAGGATAAACAAAATTTTTCTGGTCGTTGATCCTGAGTCATGTAGACAAACAGAAACAGTATTGATAAATAAATTATTTCCTTGATCAATTTTCTTCATCGGTCGATAAATTAATATTTGTCTTTTCACTAATTTAGCCGTTTGATTAGTCATTTCAAATTCTTGATTCCATTAACATATAATCTGATATACTATATTTTACCTTGATGTCCTTTTCAGCATGTCATTATATATTTTTTTACTTTCATTTCCTCAAAGGTACTCAAAGGTACTTTGAGCCGATAGTATCACAAAATTAATTGTCAAAAGCATTTTTTAGAATCAATGATTGTTGATGACGTCATAGGGCAACGAAAACGTATTAAGAATGATGCAAAGAGATTTTTTCAACATGCTTTTTCGCATACACCTGCATGTAAGCCCCTTTACAGTAATCAAAATCAATGAATCGAGTCGAAAAATTGATTGGTATGGAAATGGGATAGAAATATCCAAATTTGCTCGCATATATCCATTATTCGGCAGCACAAGTGATATAGTGTTCTTAGGATCAATAGTGTGCACTATAATAGATCGACCGAATATTGATACATAACGGAAGTAAATTGAAAATTCGATAGGCTATCTGCACGAGTAATCATTGAAGCAACGAATCTTTTTCGGTAAATATGAATCATCTGACATACCGAATTAAGAAATGCAGCGATTCTTTCTCTCACTATTCCTCACTTTTTTCGATCATGCCCTATGTGAAACAATTAACTTCATAGATCTACAATGGAATGTAGGAAATGGAAAAATTCGTGGTTGAAGACTGGGATTAACATGAATATTTTCTAGAAGATATTAAATATATAAGGAGAGCAATTGCAAGAACATGAAATATTTACATCAGTAATTAGCATTATTTGTTTCTATTTCCTCTGGGTATCATCATCAGTTATTCAAAGTGATACATATATAAAAAAAAGTTGAAATCAACCGATTAATTATCCCTCCACCGGCCGAACCGGCATTTGAGTCAGTTCTCTTCGGGGTGACATAATTAGGCCCGTCCCAGTCATCATAAATCTAGACCAGTTCAATCTCGATCGTTCATCATTTATGAGGTCCATAGTAGTAGGGCAAACATTGTGCTTTTTCTCATGATTTTCTCGGAAGAACATAACAATTCTGGCCAAACGTTGTCCTGACCATGTGTTCATATAATATTCCGTCATATATACTTTCGATGGGTAAATAAAGAGTAACCATGTTAAAACAGGTGGTACCCCCTGTAGTGATTCTATCAAGACCTTCACAATGAATTCTACCATTGAAATACCACATTGAAAATACAATTGGTTAGTATCCTGCGTGTTGTTGACAATAGTATAAGGAATATAGCCGACGGCATACGCAATCGGTGGTATAAAAATGAATAAATGACTGTAAAATAGTTTAAGATATGTTTTTATGAACGATCCATTCTCCGTTCCGTATCGACGTATACGGCGTGCAAAACTAATTAAAATTAACAAGATTGCGAGTACATATGTTGATAGACCTGCGACAGTGCTAAACCAAACTAAAATCAGGCGCATTGTCTGTAAACTCGGTATATTGCCCCAATCACACTTGTATATGATCATTGGTGTAATCGAACCACAAGCTACTGCAGAGAGAAATATAATGGTGCAAATGGATCGCCACCGAGTCGCATTTGTTTTACTATTCCAAGATACAATTAAACCACGTTCAACTGCAATACACGCACTAAGCCATATACACACATAGACGAGTGCATTGTAACCTATTTTAGCGAAGTAGCATTGGTATGGAGGATAATGACTCAGATCGCTCTTCGGTATTTTATCTAGATAGTATTTCACACTTTGATTCACTGCAAATAAAATACTCGATAGAATTGATACAATAGAATAAACGATTAAATAAATGCCACAGTTCGTACGACGAACTCGACTGCAGCCGATGAATAGTTCGAGACCGAGAATATTATTCAAAAGTGAGACGAATAGTCCAATTATAGAGACGATTAAGTAGACGTAAATTGTATCAATCTGTGACTGGCTTGAAATAGTGTGCTCGCAAACAGACCCGCCATAGCAGGAAGCACATTCGCAATAAGTCGTATTTAGAATAGTATCCACAGCACACTGTCCATTATTCAGGCAATTTAAGGTATTTGTGTTGCAGACATCAACCATGGATTAAGCGGGAAATGGAAATAGAAAACAAGAAACACTGACGCATTAAATATGTAGTTTGTATAAGAATTCGACAAAGAAATTGTACGAAACAGAGGTTATTTCTATTTTGGGGATTCCATTAAAGCAGCGACATAAAAGTTATCATGGTAAGTTTTATTCAATCGGTAAAAATATTTTGTACAAGAGATGAGCGATTTTTCTAAGTTCTATCGATTCAATATAACAGTGACTTCTCGGGAACAAAACATTCTATGCAATGAACTTCTTTGATTGACCCACACGCTAATGTGAACCCTGTTTGTTCCTTAGAAATGCTAGAAGATTTCAGGATGCTCGCAGGTATAACACATACTACACTCTAAAAAAAATCGGTACTCTACCGAACCTTAATAGTTCCGCATTTCTCCACCGAACGATTTTAAGTTCCGTAGAGTGAAAAACGTTCCGTGGTCTCCTTTCAGAACTATTTTAAGTTCAGCAGATTTCATCAGGTTTCGAAATTTTGCGCCTGAACTCTTCGAAGGTTCCGTAAAGTGGTTTGTGGTTTCGTACCGCATGTGCAAATCCACTGATAGTTTTGGGAAATGGCTGAAGGTTTCGTCATATACCCACTGAACCACTGTTGGCTTCGTGGACCAACCGAAGGTTTCGTATTATTTATGCGGAACTTATCGACACTTTCTGGTCGCCACTAAGGTTTAGTAATATGTCCACAAAACCATTGCTGGTTCCGTAAATTGTAAAAAGGTTTGGAATATTTTGTGGAATACAATTGATGGTTTCGTAGAACATTCGAGGGTTTCGTACTTTTTGAGCTGAACGATTCTCACTTTACTATCCATGTCAAAGTTTCGTATATTTCGTACCAAACCACTGAAAGTTTCGTAGATACTCTCGAGGTTTGGAATCTTTTCCACAAACCGACTCATATTTTTGTTCACGATCCCAACTTTTCGTATTATTTCTACGCAACTATTTCACCCTTTCTAGTGTGCTTTAAGGTTTTCTAAAAAACCGACCACACCAGCGCCCGTTTCGTCGGCTATCTCAAGGTTTCTTAGTTTTTGCAATACACTTTTCACAGGCTTATCATACATGTCAAACATTCCTGTAGCTTATCGGGGTCCCTGAGTCCAAATCCGTAATCAGCTTTTCTATCCGAGCTTTCATGGTTGAGAAAATTGGTCGATCTGCGGTCCAAATTTCACAAGGTAGACGTTTTATTTCAGCTCTGATCGAAATTCTGTGGTAAGTTTGATACAATGAAAGAGAGTAATTTTTCTCTTTGTTATTGAGTCGCTCATGTTGAAGGTTTCAGGTAAATTTCATTTCGTAAAATAACAAAAATTGGTTTTGTTTATTTATAGAAGGCCGCAAAGATGCAATTTCAGGTGAGTTTGATCAAGTATAATTTTATATATTTGTGTTGTTTTTGGTTCTAGGTTGATGCTTAAACGCAGTTTTAGGTAAGTTCTCTCTTCGCAAATCAAAGAATTATTCTTTTTTGTAATTCTAGGTTAATATAAATATGGAGTTTTAGGTAAGTCTGATTTTGAGAAATAAAAAATTTTCGCTAATTTGTGTATTTCAGATTGTTTCAAGTAAAAGAATACTGAAGTAAGTTTGGTCTTATGAAATGATTATATTTTATCGGTTCCGTATTTTAGGTCGTTTCAATTATGAAAATCACGGGTGGCTTTGGCTTTAATCCTGTGCTGTCGCCCACGGTATACACACTATTCGAGTATTTCTCAAAACCCGAGTATGGTATACATCAAATGAATCAAAAGTAAGATGAAATAGTTTTTAGAATGATTTTCCTTGAATGCAGAAAATTACTCTAGAGTCTACTTCATCTTACTTTTGATTCATTTGATGTATACCGTACTCGGGTTTTGAGAAATACTCGAATAGTGTGCATACCGCGGGCGGCAGCAGAGGGTTAAGTGATATTTTTAACGGAACCTTTGTCGGGTACGAAACCTTTTTTTGAAGGATTTCTAAAAGTTTTTGTACGAAACCCTTTTTTTGAATTTTCGTGAAGAGGGTTGATACGAAACCTCACTTTTACAAAACCAAAAAAGGATCTGACGGTGTGTCGAGGATAAGAACCTTTTTTAGGTTCTGTAAAAAACCTATTTTTTTTAGAGTGTACCCTCTTTTCACCTATTCTATCATGATATTATTGTATTGGGTGCTTAACCTCATTGATAATGTATTTGCGTGCTACTTTTCTTTATTGTTATTTCACTTTTTCTTTTCTCTTTGGTGGCTTCATCTTTTATTTTCTCTCTTCTTTTCTTGTCTTTTTTTTCTTTTGTTTTTAGTTTTACTGTCTCATGGTATTACTCTCATTGTTTTTCCTTTTATTTTTAAGTTTGTAAACGAAAGAAAACTGTTATTAATGGTGTCCCTATAGGACCTAGGAAGGTCAAAGGGTAATAAAAACGCAAACAAGTAGAATTTGTTTGATTGTAGTCTTTACTATTTTCTGTAACCTTAAATAATATCTATGATATAATGCTTCCTACTTTTGTAAAAATCAAATCATTTTCATTTCATTATTTGATGTTCTATAGAATTGTAATTTATCACTACAAGACCTAACATTAATTCAGTTCTCTTACATTTACCTGATGCTATCTTCATAATTCATGACAAAGTTATACTAATGATAAATTTATGCTTGATTCACTGATTTGCTTGAATCAACATTGCCTAATTCGAGTTTTTCCGAGTTAGTCTACCATAGAGACTTATCTTATCGACACTCCAAAACAGCAAGCTTAGATTGTGGAAAAAAAGGTTATTCTAGTATCATTTTACTAACACCAATAGGACATTTTTTATCTTCTCTATTATCTTATTTAAATAGAGGACTTCTAATTAGTTATATTCGGATTGTTATCATTGAAAAATGATCGGCCGCACATAGAATAATAGAAACATTTTGGCACAAGTAAAACTAATAGACGGGAAAAGATAAATTATCAAGTTTGATCGTATCATACTTTTAACGCATGTTACGAGTAATGGAAAACAGTAACTTTCTAATGCTTCACGTTCTGCGTCTTACTCGAACAAATTCTCATTATATGTATTTACTTTTAAAATCAAATTTTCAGTTATCAAACATTTATTTAGTAAAGTCAAATATTTATCGAACTCCATTTCATATTATTACTCAGAGGTCTGATATCTTCTCAAAATTCGTTGAATACTTGATTCATTCAACGGTTGTAACTGTTCGTTTCCGTCGATTTCCATCCACCCGTAAAGTTCATAGTCGTCATCAATATAATAACCGCCATCCGTTACTATGATCGGTGCACGACGAGCATAGTCAGTCGACCAATAATGAAATTCATGATTTTGTTCAGCAATATAAACATAATTTTGATCAACATCCGTAATAACAGCAATATGCCCGACAGGCATTCGTCGAGTACGTGGATAAATTAGAAACGAATTCTTTTGTGGCATTTTATTTGAACCATTCGGATGAGCTATTAGTCGAAACTTTTTACCGTCTGTGACACGTTCAACGTACGAAATATTTTTCCAAATGTTAGAAGCAATATCGATATCGGAGAAAATACAACTTTTACGTAGTAAAAGCCAACGACGAGCAAATTCTACACATTGCCATTGAACTCCAGTATACACACCATACAAATAGTTTTCTCGAAATGAAGAAGTTCTATGATTTGAGTACGCTGGTACATTCGTAGATGCGATGCCTTGAATATCGCTGGACGGGGCGCGTTTATAGAACCCACCATTTCCCATTTTGTCTATTCTAGACAAGAGAAATTTGAGAAATATTCAAACTATATCTTTAATTTCCACGTATACTAATGTAAAATCATGGCAGGGAAAATTTAGTCATAACACAAACGGGAATTTAACAGGTGTTGGTTTATCATTCGCATGATAACCTTAAACAGTCCATACATCTTGTGCTTTTAAAAGAGTAGGTACTTAGGTCTGACCAAAAGTTCTGAAATTTAAAAAAAGATCAAAGAAAAAGCGAAAGTTCGAGTTTTATTTTATTAAATATTGATGATAGTTGCCATGATTATATATATATATATATATATATATATCAAGTTGAATCCTTTCTAACAATTTGTTAAAAGTGTTTTTGAACTCTTTTTCGAAAAACATTTTAGGTACCTTGGATACCAGATGGGTTAATCATATTTCATTGTTTTAAAAATTTAGTGAAATGTTGTTCGATCATTTCATTTGCGTTCTAGCACTACTTATGATGGGATATGGATTTATTTCAGATAGGCTAGTCATAAGTCATCTGATGCCAGCTGGCTTATTGAAGATGAATCGTCAAAGACTATTGTTCATGAAGACTGATTTTAACGAAAACTTTCTTTAGTATATTCTTTCAATCAAATAGTCCTCAGTGTAGATAAAGGCAAGAATGTAGGTCACAAGTATTATATTGAAAATTGTCCGAAATCTTTTGTTAATGAAATATGGAAATGAACAGAGATATCAGGGCCAAAATGTACAAAATTGCTTGATGATCATCGTTCACTCCATACTTATCCAATGTTATTGGTGAGATGACAGAATAAAGAATCAATATAATGTCATATCCATCATATTCGTCAGGCCTGATACTATGCAATTTTTGGCTAACCAATTCTACTGAACGTAGTTTAACTAATTAAATAAATGAAGTATGATTAGTTCGTGTGATATCCAAGGTACCTAAAATGTTTTTCGACAAAGAGTTCAAAAAACCTTTTAACAAATTGTTAGAAAGGATTCAACTTGGTATATATATATCATGGCAACTAACGGGGGCGCCCGGTAAAATGAGCCTCTCAGTATTTTTCGAATATCTCGTTCAGATTCTCACGTATTTATTTGATTTTTTTCTGAAAGATAGCCCATCGAAATCTCTACAAAACCTAGTGAAGACAGTTCTTTCAACGAATCATTATGAAACTATATCCAGTCTACACTACAATGCTCCAAAAAAGTCCACTTTCAAAGCACTCTATTTTGTATTTCCGATTTTGCACTGCTCTTTCCCTACTTAGAAAACAGATTAATTAGGCTAGTTTGTAGCTCTTGAAAAGCTCTATCAATTGAGCAAAAACTTTATTTTAGCGTCACATCAGGTTAGCTGAAAAAAGTCTCTTCTTGGTGCGGCACTACTTTCGTTTTGAGAATCTTTCGTATAATTATACGCAATTATGGTTTTTTTACATTAAATAGACAATGATGATGCATTCAGATGTAATACCAAATTGACGATAACTGTTGTCTCTATCATTCTGATAGGGAAATAATGCTATTAAGAGGTTTTTGTAATTCTTGTGTCATAAAATGAGGAAGATCGATAGTTTCAAATCGTTTTTAAAGAAAATTGATCGATGACAACTCACAATCCTATCCAAATATCTTATTTTGAGCCTTATTAGAGAGATTAAACCTGAGAACAGAGGAAAATTGCATGAGAGTAGAGTCTAATATCTGTTTGAATAGAAAAAGTGTAATAATTAGTTTTTATAAAAATGAGTATTTGAAAGTGGACTTTTTTGGAGCATTGTAGTGTAGACTGGATATAGTTTCATAATGATTCGTTGAAAGAACTGTCTTCACTAGGTTTTGTAGAGATTTCGATGGGCTATCTTTCAGAAAAAAAATCAAATAAATACGTGAGACCCTGCACGAGATATTCGAAAAGTACTGAGAGGCTCATTTCACCTGGCGCACCCGTTATTATCAATATTGATTAAAATAAAACTCGAACTTTCGCTTTTTCTTTAACTTTTTTTTTAAGTTTCAGAACTTTTGATAAGACCTTAGTACTATATTTTAGAAGCAATATTTTGATAAAAAAAAGAATTCAATCGGAGATTATTAATTTATTTTTACTGACCTTTTAAAAGTATTCAATGAAGAAAATGTGGAGTTTTTTTCGTATTAATTGTCTTTAATAATGGCTGAATCGATTCAAATTTCTGGTATATGTAATCGGCATGTATAAAAAAAATGTCAAATCATCAAGAAAAGAACACATTTGAGTCATGATGATGAGGCATTTTACGCTAGAGAATAGTTCGGTTGACGTTCTTTGCATGGCTTGAGACAAGTTTATTCTTCACCTCTCTTTTTTCTTCTTTTCTTACTAGACAAACAGCATGGCATGTAAATCAGACAAACAAAATATACGTCACTGGTTGCTTGATGTCAGCATATGATTTTTTCAATTTCACTGATCACTCTTGAGCTTTTTGGCTATGATCCCATTCTCGATTTCTCGACTTGATTTCGTAAAATCACAAGTATATCAATTAGAACTGGCTATCTCTTAAAAATTAATTTTCAGAGGAAAATTCTGACTCATCACAGGAACCGCTATAATATTTAAAATAAATTATGTTTTTTCGGAAGTTGAGGAGCTATCTTTTATTCGTACAATGCCGATGAAAGAAACATCTAACTACTGTGACACAGTCAATTTATTTCGAATGGTTTCGTGTAAATAAATAGATGCTTTCTTTAGTGGGTTAGCCAATTAGTACCATTGTACCGATTTTGATTATTTCACATTAGCGATAAACGACGGTTGTTGTGTGTTCCGGATATTTTTCAGATTTGTTTTCTCATGAAAGGATTCCACAGAAAACTTTCGACGAATTCGAAAAAATTAATCTTAGATGTTGTCAATAAATCTAGTGCATTTATTTCAGCAGGATCAAACAAAATCACAATAGTTTATTGAACTTTGATTGTTGCACGCGCATGACAGGCATAAAAAAATGGGCTTGACAAATAGAAAAAGATAGGCGAGATATATAATAAGACACAAAGGTTAGAATTTATTGTATAATACTTGTTACAGACGAATTGCCTTTTGCTAATATCTCTTCAATATTTTTTCTATCTTCTCCTTTGTAAATATTGATTTTTTACTGTGAAAAATCGTCTTTTTTCTATAGTTGTTAGACATGATACGATTTTAACCCATGAAACACTTTGACGAATACTGCAATGCATAAATTCAAATCACTAACTCATATAATGGAAACAGAAATGCATTGAAATTTTCTGTTTTTCTAATAACTTCTTTAGATATTATTTAACGATGAAAAACTAGTTGATTTATTTGAAATGAGCCGGAAACATTTTTATAATACATTTCTTAATAATGAAGGAAATAAAAAGCGCTAAATTTTATTGAGAGGTGCTGCTTGTTATTTATTTCTGTGCCTTTTAAACTCAAGTAATTTAAGTAACGAGCTAAAGATAAAACACAATCATATTTTATTAACAAATATTTACACTTAAATGCATCCATGTATTCTAGCATAGCGATTATTATTCATCGACGTCTTTTTTACGATTTCAAGACTCTAGGTTTTTTAATATTCAAGTCTGAATACCCTAATTAATTTACTACTTAAAGAAAGCACACAACCTAAATCTATAGACACGTATATGCCGAACAGAACTTGCACTGATCGATGAATTTACAAATTCAATACAAAAAATCAGTGCGAATGCTAAATAGGTTTAAATAATCAAACACCAGCGAATTGATAAGATTAGAAATAATATACATATAATTTAGGCTGATTTAAAATGAGAACTGTATTAAAAATATTAATATCATTTGTTACCAATAAACGTAGAAAAAAAAACGATTAAGATTAGGTAACCATGAGCTTTTCAAAATTTCTACGGTTATCTATCTATGCTAATTTAATAGTAATTTTTCAAGATATTTTCTGCATATTCAGATCTCTATTTTGCAACGCACTACATATACCCACGGGTTTAGAATAAAACCACAATGTGAAGAAGGAATTCTACATCGTGAACTAGATCATCAACATGATCTTGCAATTTCTTTTATTTGTAGCTAGGTAGTTCACTTCTGTCGATTATTTACCTTTCATTTACTGTTAAAACGAAAACAACTGTTTATCAGATTTTTGAAATGCAAGACTCGCTTTTTTTTGTGAGAAATCAACATGATCTTTATTATTTTTCTGTTTTGTAACTGATTCTAGAAAATAAGAATTTTCTTATTTTGATCAGATGTCTCAATCATGTTCAATTCACCAATGTACTCGTATATCACGTCGGCTATGCGATTGTTACCAGCAAAATCTTTGTCTACAACATATAAATGAACACAATACTGTGCTCATATCTCAGCACAATCCTTTAGTTGGTGAAATCAATACAATTGGTGATCGTCTCAAAGCTCTAAATATTCAAAAAACAATGGAGTATAGTTGTCAAAAACTTGAGGTATGGCGTCAAGATAGTCATAACAAGATCGATTGCTTTTTCGGAAAAATAATGTCAACAACTTGCCAATATGTCAATTATTCGTCAGCTAAAAACAAACATGAATAACATCGAACAAACATATTTCATAATCAATACTCGTCCTGTGCACGTCGATGACAGGTCAGTTTTCATTGAAAAAACGACTGAGTGCGAACTTGATTTATTAACTCTTTCGCCTAAAGAAAAAACAACCCATCGTTTGAAGGAAGTTTTCGATCCCTAACTGGCAATAGTCGTTACATCTTGATACATCAACAGCCAAATTTATGTTTGTTTGATAGAGCAATGAATATAGCCAAGAAAATTTTACGGGCGCATGGTGCAATTCAGGATATGTGTTGGTCGACAACACTAGATGGATTTATTGTACTTGGAAAAAATAAGATTTTTTTTTATTAATGAAAATACAATTCCAATTGGCAATCAACATATAATGAAAGAACGCGGATGGCTATCTGGTACATGTTCGGAAGCAGTTTTCTTTGCATGTACTAATGAACGTGCGTCATCCATTATGGAATTCACACTATTGCCAACAATGCAATTGATTCGAGAATGGGAACATCCTTTCACATGTACCAAAGTCCATTCACTTGTAATGAATGGTTTATTGCCGATTATACAGCTGGAAGACTGTTTCAAATTACAGAAGATGAGAAAATCAAGAAAGCAAATAAATATTATCCTAGTCCCTATCGTGTAATACTTTTCGACTCAAACAAGTTTGTTGTAACGACTGCAAGTGACGTAAATTTACATGCGATTCAATCCAACGAATGACTACGTTCATTTTATGTTTCACTAATTGCTTTAATTATAAATTTGAGAACATGATGCTAGGAGAGAAACTCAATGACACAAGCAGAAGTAATGAGAACAAGTAAATTTTACAAAACTACCTGTTTATGAGTATCATGAGAAAAATTATAATTGTGCTAGTTGACTTCGATTCGAAATGTTGCGAACAAATAACATGATGTATACTTACAATATTCTGTTTCAGAATTGGTTATGCTCACATTGTGGATCAATTAGGTTACTCCCACTGGTCGTGATACAGGCATGATTAATAAATTCTCAGTGAAAGACATCAAAGACATTGCGTTTCGATTATAAATCAGTTTGCTCTTGAATCCGATTGAGAGCAGAACAATAAAAAGATCTTTCTCGATTTAAACCGAAATATCATAGAAGTAGACGAAATATATTTTGCTCGAAGAAGATTTCCAACCGTATCTATTCGAATTCATCGGATAAAGCTATTTCTGATAGATATTACTTTTCGGCTACTTGAAACGATTCGAAAGATTAATACTGATTAAAGAAAAGCAATCATGAGTTTATTGGTCATTATTTCTACGGTTAACACAACAGTTTATCTGAGCATAGATATCGTTGTTTTCATTCTAGTGTAGATAGTTTCTCTCGACATAATACTTGTTACGAACAGGACTTAAATCAGAAAAAAATACTTGTTACTGTGGCTTTGGCCTCTGACGGTATTTTGATAAATGGCGTAAACTGACTAGGACAGTTACTGACTCGACTACAGTTGGGCGCTCTTGATGATTCACCAGTTAGGTAATAAAACATGGTGCAAAACTTGTTTTTATTTATGATTGCAAAACAAAGTTTTGATGAAGGGATGAAAATTTTACCCTACAAAGCACATCTTAGGACATATATTGTGATAAAAAAAATGCAGCTATTCATGATACTTCTTGAGAGACGTAAGAAAAAAAACCGAACGAAGCCAAATTCTAACACATCAACGTATGACGATGATAGAATGTCACTGGTGACGAATGTTGCAGTGAAGTGAGTTTAATATTGTTATAGTGCTTGTGGATAAAGCTGCCCGTGAGGATTGGGTGACGAAGAAATTTTTTCGAGCCTAACATACGTTTATTATTAGTTTTTACTCACGTATTTGATATGAAATGCTAAACCAATGCTTTTTAGTTTATTCTGGATACCATAGGGAGCCATTTTTAGTACAAGAATTCCCCATTTCAACAAGATGCTCAATTGTAGCTCGATTACTATGATAGTAATCTAACTTTTTTGCCGTAATATATGCACGTACTACCTCGAACAAATCGTAGTCTGTCGTTTTCGAATCTCGGAAATTTGGAGGGAAATCCCATAGTCTTCGATATCGAAAACCTCGAAACACTGTCATATTCCATGCATATGAAGAATGTAGTATATTCCCGCCAAACGGTTTAAGCCAATTATTGACTGTATCTTGTGGGACCATTGTAGGTGGATAAGGATTACCTTCACTATGACAAAAGTATCCTTTAGTCCATGTGAAAACGACCGATGGATATCGAGTAAAGACCGATAGAAGCTCACTCAGATGATCGACAGACCAAATATCATCATCATCTAGATGCGCAACATATATGTTGCATTTGGATCCACAAGTACTATGATGTTGCTCAGCACGTTGTAGTGCATCGTTCATGGCCGAAGCACCGCCACTTTGCCATAGTTCGATGCCAGTAAGATTATCTCGCTCTCCAGCTTCCGGAAGATTATGGAGAAATAACTTCGATGACGATATACTGGTGAAAAGTGAGGAAAATTCTCGCTCATTTTCGTAATTGTCTCCAGTAACGAATAGTTCCCAGTTGGTGTATGATTGAGCAAGTATTGATTTAACCGATTTCTTTATGTAGTTCGGTGACTTCCCATTTTTTCGCATATAAGATGCCATGATAATAATAAACAAAGGACTACTGTTAAGTTCTAAATTTGTAGCATTGTTGAAAGAATGCTTTAGCAATGGGTCTTCATAATACATATAAAACACAAGCGAAATGATCGTCATGAAGATGATTGATATCAGAGTAAATAGTTTCTTAATTGACATATTCGACCGCACATAAAGTGATTTACAAAGATGACTCGATAATTCACTGTTTGCCGCAATTTATAATCTACAAAAGGGTTGTTTTATTGAAGAGAAACGATAGCCTAGCATCACGCCCACATCAATGATATGCGAATTCAGATGTTATATATTTGCTATTGTAATCTAATTTTTTGGTATCTATGTTGAACTGCATGCTCATCATATAAAAGATCTACAAAAGTGAGCGACAGACAGCAGGGGCGGTACAAACCTACAGAATGGCGAAAATGAATTGCAAAGTAGTTCAAATGAACCGAATTCTATGATGATTCTATTTGAAAACACTTCCTTTCGATAGTCCTTGTTCGTAATAAACGTATACAAGGATCAACCAAGCTTTTCAGGCTGTATAAATCTCTGCGAAACTCTCGAAATGAATTTCACGGAACGAGATATAATAAAGATACAAGTTGTGGGTATAATGAAACGATACATATAACCAGATACTAGATATGGGTATAACACAACGACACATATAACTGGATACTAGATGCGGGTGTAACAGAACGACATATATTTAATCCGTCGCACGTGTTTTTCGGTGGTTCGATCATGTAAATGATGTGTCGCAATAAAAATTTGTCTCATTCTGTTGGGTTACCAGAACTTCGCCAATTGGCGAACATCCAGTGAACGTTGTGGAATTTAAGTGTGACGATAGTGTTGATTAAAGATATTGACATCAACTGTATTCTTAACTGTATGGCTCGAGCCACATTTTAGTAATGTTAGGTATAGTTCTACTTCACTTGCGGTATGACTATTTCACTTCTATTAATGAAAATCTATACAACTTTCGTCAATTCTCCCTCTATGTATTCATCAATATGTCCCATGGAAATTCGCCAATTATTGACGAAGTTCCGGAACCCCGCTCTGTTTGCTGGCTATTCTTTTAGAGTTTTGTTTTGCGCATATTGCTCTATGGAAAGAACTCGAATATACGCTCGAAACTTATGGACTTATGTACTACTTATTCCTCTAGATTACTCTCGAAGATTTTTTTGTTGTGACATGTCGATCTGTCAGGATTGAAAACAGCGCTGCATAGCGGGTCAGAGACGTGCACAGGACAACTTTTTCTATCCTGTCCTTTCCTGTCCTGGCGGGCGGCAGGACAAAATAAATACAAACGTCTTTTTTGTCTTGTTTACTTATTCCGCTGTGATACATGATAGAAGTGTCAATATGAGACTCATTATTTTTATTTCAAATGATTAAAGTACTCAAGACTACTATTTATCTCGTAGCTCACTTGTTTTATATAATTTTTCTAGACAATAACTCCACTGTGAATAATCATTCGTATCATAGATACAACAAACTATAGCACAATCGTGATTTGTTACTGTGGTTCTGAAAAACTGCAGGATTTTCCCTGGATAATGAAAAGTACCTGACTTCGTAAAGGTACATTATGAACCTTCAGCATGATCCTATTTAAGCTGAAAAATGTCGACTTATTCTTGCTGTTGATTTACAGGCTCTATATCGGAAGGAGCGTTTGGTCTTATAGAAAATAGATAAAAAAGATATTTTCATGTAAAATATTGTTCCGGTCTAGATCTTATGATCGTAACAGTTCACCGACGTGTTTAATCGACTTACAGTAGATGCTTTTTTTATCCACATATCCGATACAGAGAAAACCCCTAATATTTTGCAAAAATATCTAGAAAGATAATGTTTCTTCTATATGTGATAGCCCTAGAGAGAAGCATTTTTCCTCAGTAAAAATTATAGGGCATCATCAGTGAACAAATTTCAGGCTTGTTGGTTCAAATCTCAAACAAAATCCTCTCACTCAAGATTTCTTTATTTTTCTAAGTATTTAATTAGAGTATTTCTTGCTAGAAACGATATCCTGATGATGGCATCATGCATTAGTAGACTGCCTAAAAAATTAATGCTGCGGTTATGAATAAATACAATGTTCAGTGGGAAAATTGTTCTAAAAAATTTGAGTTTTGAAAGATTGTAGTATTTTGATTGTTACTCACCAAGAAACAATCTTTCTCTCTGTGTATCATCGATAAGTTCATCATAGCTTAAAAGAAAACTTTCAAAATTTGAATGGATTAGCTTCAAGATGAGCACAGGACAACTTTTTCTATCCTGTCCTTTCCTGTCCTGATAGCTATCCCTGTCCTGGCGGGCGTCAGGACAGGACCAATTTGAAATTTCATCCTGTCCTGGTTTGTCCTGATCGTGAATCCCGTCCTGGCGGGCGTCAGAATAAGGACGAAAATTAAAAATTTGTCCAGTCCTGGAGGACAGGACAGCAGGACAGCAGGATCGTCCTGCCCTGTGCACGTCTCTGTAGCGGGTTCAAATAATTTTTCAAAATTTGTCACACCGAGCTGGTTGATCCTTATAATTTTCAATCTTTAAATATACTTATGTGGCAATCATATTTGCGATGATTGAGAAATCTGCAGATTAGCTTTGTATCAAAATTCGATTTTCCATAAAATCGTTAATACTATGATGAAATGGGCAACAGGCATCATTCAGTTTATTCAATTAGACTACGAACGAGTATGTTGATCACTGATATTAATTTAAAATATTTATTTTGGCAACAATCGACTAATACTTAAATTACTAACTACTGTAACTAAACTTTGGCTAATTTACTTTGTTGAAAACCAAAGTTAAATAATGAATACAAGTGAACTAACATCCAAATGAATGAAAATACGAGTGTACAACGCCTGTTTCCTCAGCCTTGCACACAGCGTGAAGTCTTTTTTTAAATTTATATATGAATATTATCGAACTTAGCTGAAGAAAATATTAGATAGCGTATGTTAGGGATAATGGATGCGCAAAAATTTGAAATATGCTGTTCTTTTCTTATGACCCAGTTTTGAGTCTCTACAAGTAGCGATTGCATTTCGAACACTCGCACGATGTATCCTATCGTTTAGTCATTCTCCACTTCACAAGTGAGTCTAGGAGAAAAAAAATATTCCTAAAAGTGACTTAACTTTTGTTTTCATGAAACTTCTTTCAAATTTATTTACCAATTCATCTTCTATTCAAATAATCGCATTAGCGTTCTTTATCTTTGGCTCATATCTACTTTGATATCATAGCTTTGAAAGCAACGGCTTACGAATTTCAGTTCTTTTCTTGTGATGTAGCTTGATACGTTCTTTGTAATATGATCATACGTGGAACAAACCTAAGGATTCTGTAGGTTATGATCATATTGTGTAAGAAAAATCTAGTTAACTATCAACATCTACTGAAAATGCTGCCTCAGTACGTTTAGTAAAAGTCACCCTGAATCAGATTCAAATGAGCACCCAAAGCCTACTTTTTTATTCAAAAAACTGTTTTAACAACGTATTAACGAAAAAGAAAATTTGGCAATGCTCATGAAAAATATATTATTAATTCTACTCAAAACATTCGCTAGCATAATCACTGCAGGATTAGAAATATGAAACATGAGATACTCACCGTCGCTAATTACAAGAAGTAGTGTATACAATGGATTTTTGTGATACAGTGCGGCCGTTACGACTCGCGACGGGCAACTATGCAATTAATTAAAACATGTGTCATGGTCTCAGTGGATAGGTGCAAACATTTGCACTATCCACTTCAATGCTGGTTTCATATTGGATTTCACGAAATCCCAAGTTTTGTAGAGATTTCATTTTTATACACTAAAGCTCAATTTGAAAGTGCTGAGCGCTGAATAACATCCTGAGAGAAAAACATGACATAAGTCGGTCACTCTTAATGAGCACTGCATTAAATATCTACTAGAAGAATTTAATTTTGCCATACACTCACGCTGTGAAACAAATAACGTTTTCTCGCTAATCTGATAAAAAGCAGAAAAATAGTATCAAAATGCTGCAAGAAGCGAACCAGTTTACTGCTTAAGATCGACATCAACAGATGCCAATTTGTATGATTCAAAGCATCATTATGGAGTCCTATCCAGAAGACGAAACATTGGGCCGAATGCTTTTCATGTAACTTTTTGACTACTGTTATTACTTAAAACAAATATTGTTTTTTTGGAAGTAGTTAAATCAGAATCTTAAATAAATATCCGTGAGACATGTAAATATTCAAGAAACTCAATAGTGTTTCATTATCAGCTGTTCGTATTTCTCATGATATGCAGCTTTACGGAAGTTTGCGTCAATAATTACATGTATCTTGATAGGTCTTTTTACATAAAAATTTAGTTCCGCTATAAAAATTATAGTAAAAAACTAATGACGAGTGAAAATTTCATTTGAATATTAGACTCAACGTAATTTGAAGAAGTCCTGTTTTCTTATGGAGCGTCGATTCATTCACATAATCCATATAACGCATAGAGCATGCACCTGAAAACGGACGTATACATTCGGAAAACAGAATCAAAAAATATCATTTTAGTTTTCCTTACAAATAAAACGAATCAAATTGATTTCAAGATATATTGTTTATATCGTACGATGAAATCTATTGCAATCAGTCTCGAAACATTTATGTTGAATATTGTGAATTTGATCGAAAAACATATCAAAGCTTCATTCAAACAGCAGATTGTCGTGATTACATCAATCACTCAATGAATACATTTGCACAGCGTATTGCAAGATCACTGATAGCAATAAATTGACTTTAGCATTAGAACTTTTTTTTAATGAATAAAGCGGTTTTTAGAGTTCACAATCAAAGCTCAAAACACTTGTCTAACTATACGGTAGATTCAAAAAAGAACAATAACATACATATTTTTCTAAACTGATGGTAAGACCTTATTGTAATTGGTGAATAATATATTTAAGAGCGAGCAAGTCACACAAAAATCATAAATACACTCCTGCAGATATATTGATTAGTCTCCTTTAATTAATTGCACTCAAAGAGACTCGTCTATCGGGCAATAGCATGGATGAACAACCGAACCAATTTGAAAAAATATTTCACATAAATTTATTCTTCATATTGATCCGTTTGATTTTCGAGACACACTTCGAATCAATTTTATTCTCGATTATAATGATTTACTTCATAGTTTTTTCTGCTTATCAATCCTGAAAATTTTCCACGCATCTTCTATTTTGCACCAATCGACTACTCTAAACGTTCTTAACCGAATAATTCAATTTTTTCAGGTCGGAGACTTCTAATTTCTCTTTTTGCTATCTATCAATAGTAACTTTCACCACTTACAACAATCTTATGATGTTTACCGATGTATTTGTTGACAGAATTTTTCATATAATAACTTTTCTTTTCAAAATTCATCCTGATCTGGTTTGCACTTGTTTTTAGTGCATTTTTGAGTATGACTACAAAATTGAGAATCTTTGAAAACTTGCTTTAATTAATGTATGTGAAAAAACACTTGCGCCGCCTCTCTCTTTCTTTTTTTCTTTCTTTTACTTTAGAAGGTCGTTTGAATTGATCGATCAACCCACATTATTTATTTGTTTTCAAATCATATGATAATCAGATCACTTTTACATCTCCGTAGATAAATTACGTAAGATCTTAATGACACTATTTTCTATGTGAGCCAAAAAGTGATGTCGCTGCACACAAAGGACCACATTCACATCTTCATATTAAATATAGGCCTCCATCAATTTATGTTTCTATAGATGTGAAAGCATTTTCTCGTTCTGTACTTGAATACTTTACTCCTTTGCATATACCTTTGGAATTAATGATTTTTCAAAGACTCTAGTCAGTGGAAAAAGTAGAAATAATCCTGTGCTGTTATCCATCATAAGAGTACCACTGTGTATCTTTCTTCGTGTGCAATCATCCACATAGTCTCAATAAGAATATTTTTGTTATATTACGAAACCTCAGTGCACATGAGTGCCTTAAAAATGGTTCGAAGCAGTCGAAAAAAAGTAGAATTTTTCATTAATACTGATACGCTTTTAGCATACTCGTTTCATCTAATAGTTTATAAGTGTCAAGAAAATGCTATCTTTGAATCGAATTAATAGGAATCAATACATAAATAGATCGTTAATGAAGGATCAAATTTTATTCAGATCATTTCTTGGAAATATTTTGTAATTTAAAAATTCTTAAACAATTATTTGATCCGTAACGTTGTTTTGTTTTTCAGTGCGTACTGTATAAATATGAGTAATTCGTTGAAAAAATAGCGACATCAAGCACAAAACTACACGTTGCTGTCAATACGAGTTACATAAAGAAAGGTTTCACATTAATTTCGTACTTCTCTGGCTTATTTGTCATGCATTCAACGAGCCGATATAATTATATCGCGCAATAAAAATTTTTTTAATGCGCTGTTGACCCAATCGATATTTGTTAATGTTATTCGGCTTCGTTTATTCATTTATTTGCTAATCAACTTTTATCATGAATATTACTTATACTCGGTTCGCATCGAACACTCTGTTTTGTAACTGAAAAATAATTGCAAGGCGCTGTAAGCCTATTCATCTTTTATTGACACTATCAAAAAGGTTTGCAACTGAAGAACGGCCTGTTTACACAAAAGCAGGGGCGCCCGGCCTCTCTCCGATCAAAGAAGGATAGAAACAAAAAAATACAACTATGGCAGAAAAACATCATACATTATATAGAGAGCGCGTCTACTTTTTTTGCATTTATTAACGTGACTGTTTTGCTCTGTCAACGGTATTATGCATTAATAGTGCTCTGTGGTTTAGCCACTTTAGTTCTAGATGAGACAAAAATGTGAAAATCACCTAAGTACAATGATTCAAAGAACAGTCAAGAAGCGAAAACAGACATGAGAACATTACCCCATCTGTTCATTACGAATATCTTCACTCTACTCTCACTGTCAGATAGTTCTTCGTTATTATTCACTGACTACTGTTCAGTCGTCGGCCATTTTCCTCTACTAATCTCGTTTTTCTTCTTCTTTCGTCCTTGGTAGTTTTTAGTGTAATTCAATGTCGCATTTAATTTCATAGTTTTCACCGTGTAAAAACAGTGCTTTCTTTTATTTACTCCAATACAATCGATGTTTGTTCTGTGACAATCGCGTCACCGTTTTTTGCTATATCATAGGAGGTATGCTGAAATGCTAATTACTATGACAGTGATAGTCGATGTGTAACTTTGACCATTCGAGCTTCTTTTAGTTTTTCTTATGGATGAGAATGACTATAAAGAACAGAATATTATTCAGTAAATAGCGTCAAATCGATCCAATCTACGGTAAGATAATTTCAAGATGAAAACATCTAAAAATATGATTTCTATTGAAACTTTAGTTTCAATAGTACTTTTGTACAATTAACCACTAAGACCATAATTCAACAATTTCCATCAGTACTATACTGATTAAAGACTATCGCCAATATAACACTTAGTAAATTTCATACAAATATAATGACGTCAATTGTAAGTTTGCCAAGTGATATTAGAAAAATAATGCATTATAATTGTCAATGGGGATGTGTATTCGCTAGTAATGGCGTCAAATAAAAACAAATTAGCACAGACATATGAATTTTGACATTTTTTTCTTTAGTATACTTTACTCTTTATTGGTTTACAGAGATTAGAAAATTCTGCCATTTCTACATGTTGCGTAGAGAAGACAAATTGCTCCTTTTTATTTTTTATTCACTGAAATACGTTCCCTAACACGTTTTTAGTAAGAGTTTTTAGAATAATTAGCTAGATTGATATTCTGGAAAAAATTACGATGTTTTTACTGAATAAGTCAATCTATCCATTCGTCTTGAAATTATCTAGATTGAAAATATTTTCATAGCGTGGGTTTATAATTGAGGATGAACATTCGAAGTATTACTCGTCAATGAGCTGAATTAACTGAAAATGGGTTTGACAAAATACAGAAAATTCTCCAGCTTGATTTTACCTCCCAGAACTTGAATCAAGAACTAGGAGTATCGGGAAAATATAGGCAAGAATTCATCAAATAAAACCGTTGCAAGTAAAAAAATGATAGGATTTCCAGTGATGATTGATTTTATTTTTTGTACTTTCTACTGCGTATTAGTGTATTACTGTTCCTATATTAGATATTGAATGATCTGTACAGAGAGAGAGAGAGCGGTTGATAGCTTTTGGATACATATTTATGTTGCCTACTTTCTAGTGGATCATAAACAAACTATCAGCGATGAAAGTAGATGCTTTCATATTTATCTTGCTCATGTGTGGCACAATAACATCGATTTCTTTGCCTGATCTCGGTAATATTATCTCACAAAAATAGTTGCTTACTAATATTTCACTATACAGGTGCGTGTATTGGGCAATGGAAATTAATCGACGATATCAAAACTCAAGTCAGCATTAATTGGCAAATATTTCCTCTGGCAAATATATTCCTTGTTGGATTTCAACCTAGTCTTGTAGAACAAGGTTATTGGTATGCGTTTAGTATTCGCTTGTCACCGGAAACACCTGTATGTATCTTACAGCATTGGACAAAAGATTAATAGTTTAGATAAAAATTTTATTCTAGCTCGCCGAAATCGTCTACGTTCTTCAATGGCCTGCCAACGACTCGCAACTCTCTTGGAATATATTTAATATAACCAAAACGAATGTCACCATTATAGGTCGCATTCCATCCATCATCAATCAATTTCAAAGTTGGATCACATCTGGTTCTCTTGTTGTTCAACTAACATTGAATACCAGTGATATCATGTCATTTTTCAATGGTAATAAATGCTTTTATATTGTCTATATGCGAGGACAATTTTATGGTAATCAACCGTTACCTCCTGATGACATTATTCTTAATAAATCATTATGCATTTCCTGTCAAGGTAAATCCTTTTATGAATATTTTTTATCGCGTTAGATGAACATCGATCAACATAAGTAGTTAATATAATGCCGACAGTCAATCTTAATAACACAACATATACCACGATAACACGTACACTGCCACCATTGAGTTCGGCCGTGGATGTTTCAACCATCGGTAGCACTGCCACTTCAGGTGAGTAAGCATGTAATTTTGAGAGTTGTTCAATGATATTAATTGTCAACAAGTATTTCTTAACAAAAAAAAAATAAAAAAACTCAACTTTTAACTAGACATTTCACATCACATAAATTATCCGAAATATTACTAATTCCTTGCTAAATTATCATATATTGGTGAACAATAGAAAAAGACTTGAAGAGTCGGAACGTTTTTATACTTTTAAATATCAACCAGTATAAGTGAACGAACCCTCGAACAAAGTAATAACATACATTTCATTAGTAAAACTTGTTTTCTTGAAACACAATAATCGAGTAACATCTGATGTATCGAATAATATTACTTTTTGAGGGTTTTTGTATAAACTTTTATACTGTATATTGCAAGCACCAAAGAAATTGCATGATCTGATTTAAATTTGTCTTCGTCAATTTGTTTTAGTATTCAATGTATTGTGGTCAGGTCGAATTACAAATATGCTGTGGTCAAACGATTGTTACAATCTGACCTCATCGTGTAGTCAGAACTTGACTGCTAGTCTACAGAAAGCGGTAGGATTATCTCATAATTCTCTTTTATATCTCAGTAGTTCTCTTGCCTAATTAGTTCTGTTCATTGTCAAGCAATGGTTCAGCATCTTCATTCACTTGCCATCAATTTATACTGAATTCGTTGAAGTAAATTATTAGTTATTCTTAAATTCTTTTACGAGTTGTTTCGCTGTTGATATTTGTATGTAAGTTTAGACCTGGTTCGATTCTTTTCTCGAGTACTGCTACTGTGAGCTCGCAGTTACCGCAAAATTCGGTTGTTGCATTTATAAGTAATGGATTGGCAAATGTAAGCAGCTCCAATAGCAGCCTACTTCAATTTGATCCGGCATCGAATAATCTAACGAATGCGCCGGCAGTCATACTTACAACGTCCAGTGAATCCATAACTAATGTTGATAATACTACAATCGCTTCAAGAGCAAGTACATTGACGGCAGTCATATCATCACCAGGTATTTCAACCAACAAAAATGTCTTTCCAACAGACGAAACAACTGGCACTATTTACTCTTCGACAGCTGGTTCGCTTGCAACTACGCAGTCTCCGTCAGGCGGCACAGTTGGCAATAGTGGCTCTTCCACAGTAGTCTCAACCAATACTACAGAAGCTGTAACATCAGCTTCAATTGGAAGCATTTTCTCTTCGACAGCTGGTTCTCTTGCAACCACTCAGTTTCAGTCAGGCGGTACAGTTGGCAATATTGGCTCTTCGACGGTTGGTTCTCTTGCAACAACTCAGTCTCAGTCAGGCGGTACAGTTGACAATATTGGCTCTTCGACGGTTGGTTCTCTTGCAACCACTCAGTTTCAGTCAAGCGGTACAGTTGGCAACATTGGTTCTTCGGCAGCTGTTACTCAATTAAGTAGTGCGTCTTCGCTAAGTAATTCAACTGCCAACGGTGGTATTTCTATGAGTGTTTCAATTGCAAACAGCCACGCTTCGACGGTTGTTTCAACCACAACTAATGGATTATCTTCCGCTCCTTTAATTACGAGCAATGGTTATGCGACAACTATTTTAACAGCAAACAGTAGTTCCGCGTCAGGTCAGTTAAATAATTGTGTCAATATCATTGCGTTAAATTGAACAAAATTCGATTTCAATACAATTAGATAGTTCCATTTAAGTTTACGTGAGAGTATCAAGAATTCGAAGTTACAATTGAACACTTATACGAGTCTTGGGAATTGAACTATTTTATCCCTGCGAAACATGATTCCTATTTTGAGAAACGCCTTCAAGATTTCCTTCACATTTTTCAATTTTGTACCATATGCTGAAATCGTTTATACGAGTTTATACATCGTGAGTTAATTTATCTTTATTTATCAATGAAGATATTACTAACAAACTTTCAGCAATTTTTCATTAATGATCCATCATAGTTTCACTAAGGTAAGCGTTAGGTTTGCAGTTATCTTATATACTATCGATGGAAATAGTAATGACTAGTTTGACTTGAATATTACAAGTCTGGACTTAAAACCCTTTGAGCTTCCCTCTATGTTGTATTTTACTTTCATTAAATTCAGATGGGCTGATTTAAAGTTTGCTTCGTTAACGTTTTTTAGTATTCAATTTATCGTGGTCAGGCCGAATTACAAATATGCTGTGGTCAAATGATTGTTACAATCTGACCTCATCGTGTAGTCAGAACTTGACTGCTAGTCTACAGAAAGTGGTAGGATTATCTCATAATTCTCTTTTATATCTCAGTAGTTCTCTTGCCTAATTAGTTCTGTTCATTGTCAAGCAATGGTTCAGCATCTTCATTCACTTGCGATCAATTTATACTGAATTCGTTGAAGTAAATTATTAGTTATTCTTAAATTCTTTTACGAGTTGTTTCGCTGTTGATATTTGTGTGTAAGTTTAGACCTGGTTCGATTCTTTTCTCGAGTACTGCTACTGTGAGCTCGCAGTCACCACAAAATTCGATTGTTGCAAATCTCAATAGCGTATTGTCAAACATGAATAGCTCGTCTGGCAGTGTACTTCAATTTGATCCGGCATCGAATAATCTAACGGTTGCAAATTCACCCCAAGTCACAACGAATACTACTACGCCTATAACTGCAAATTTAACAACAACGAGTCCTGGTAATGAGAACAGCGGTAAATAATAGTAAAATTTAAATTCAAGGATCGTTTTACAAGATCTTTCATTTTCTTCAGGTGATTCTTCATGGCAGTTAATTGTTGGCTGTGTTGTTGGTATCGGAGGCTTTTTAATTTTGTTCACAATCATTTTGAGCGTTTATATTTGTATCAAATATCGTCGTCAACGATCTGTTCCTTTCAATAGAGGAACACAAGGAAAACTCAAATACAACGCTGATGTCTACAAATCCCTCGGAGATCAACATCCAACTATCGGCTCTGAATCTCCTGATATTATAGTGACGACTGCTTTTTAATTCTTCATAGTTTTGTTAGTCCTTTAAAGTGAACTGAACACATTGTTTTGCATTATTTTGAATTTTTTTTAAAATTATTTTATAATATTTCAAAATTTTCCAAGTATCTTACTTTTATATCATTTCAGAAACTATTAAAAGCTCCATCAAAAACGTCATTTCACTTCGAATTAATTACTCAGTAAAGCAGAAGGTACTAAGATTTATCAGACTTGTTCAATAACATGATGTATGAGTTTACAAACATACGGATTCAAGTAAGAACAAAACGAAACAATTTTATTTAATAAATCCACACTCGTAGAAAAAGTTGAAAAGAGTTATTGCGTATGTGAGTGTGCATCGCATTGTTTTTAAATGAAAACATAAAATTACTGTGTTGGTTTAATATGTCGCTTAAATCTTCAAATTTAATGTATTCCGCTTGCTCGACAAGTCTATCTTGTAATGAATCAATCATTATTCAATTCTCGGTATTAAAATGCACGCCCAACGATGAACAAAAATGCTATACATATGAACCTCTCGATGAAACATTACGACAAATAAAGAAGAAATGCCTTGGTAATCGCAAGAACCTAATTTTCATAAAGAACAAATGTATTGTAGTCATATACTAGCTTGTTTTAATTCCAGGCTTGAATATATATTTCTATGACTAATTATTGTCTCGAATGGTATAATATATAGAAGAGAAAATACGAACGATGAGCGTATGATTAATATTTGTTTTTCTTTCTCTACCCGAAATTATAGGCTTTCTTTCGTTGCACATCTCTTTATTTTGCCAGTCTTTACATCATCCACAACTCTGAAAAACAAGAGCAGTGTGCAAACAAAGCAATGTTTACACCACCCGGGTAGCTACGATTGAAACCTTTTCTTTGCTATCCCAATCAGAAAATGTAATTTATTTGATTTTTTCCACATAAATTGGCCTTCTCACCTGGTGTGTGTGTGAAAAAGAGACAACGCAGGCGACTATTTTTTTTCTTCATCTTTGTGCAAGACGGTGATATTGACTTTACTATAGCTGATTTTACTTTATCTTTCACGGGCTTCAAATTGTTTTCATTTACCATGTGCTGTTCAATAATTGATTAGATTTTGTTTTGCGATCGAATATTAAAAGAATAAATTGATATGATTATATGGAAATATTACAATATAATCATAATGTAAGACAAGTTTACAGACTTCGTATCGCTATCCAGAAAAAAAGAAAGAATTGTATCGCACAGTATTGATCCATTACTGACAATACAATTAGTGTAACTCTACTAAAGAGATAATATTATAATTAAATTAGGGATAATTATGTCAAATCTTAGTTTATCTTCACCATACTCACATTTTCTTTAATAGAAATCGATTGCTTTTCATTCAATATTTGACTCGGTTCCATCTTAGCTGTTTGTTTCATTTCCTACAGTCTTATTTTCATAGATCTACCTCTATGCCACAGCGAAAAAGAAAAACAATAAGTGTCAACAGTTATAAAGTAGCATGCTAATATTGCTGGCAAATCCATCTGTGCTAAAACTTTCTTCGTTTACTGTTGTTTTTGATAGAAAAGAAGACACTGAAAAGAAGATTGGAGAAAAATGAGGTGAAAGTGCTCGAATAAGCAACAAGCTACCGTTTACAAATCTCATTTCGAAAGATTTCCGAAACCTTTTGTGAAAGAAATATAAAAAAATATAAGCATCAGATACAAAAAGTGTAGAATCACTTGACAATCATCTTTCATTTCCTTTTTATCCAAGGTTGACAGAAATTTTCGTTTGCTCTTAGTATCACAAATTACTGATTTCGATGAGAACGACGAATATTTCTTGCTGCGTAATGCCAATCTCTTTGATTCTTATTATTCAAAAAAATATTAAAGATGTAAACGAAGTCAGTTTCTACGAAGATTTACATCTTTAAATGAATTGAGAAAAGATCATCTTACGTCATCTACAAATTCGAACTCGCAATCTAACTATTAATTTTCTCAATACATACGAGACTGTATAGATTCACTGCTGCTCTGTAGTGATCCAAGAACAGCATTCTACACAACTATGTTCGCATAGAAAAAAAAATGATCAATTAAATACATCTCAGTTCGTATGACTGGCGTTGTGGATCTTTCTTTAAACGATAACCACATCCTAAATCTTTAATTTTAACGCTTGAATACGATATTAAGAGTTATATAGTAGATTTATTAAAAGCATTATCAATATTTTCAAAAGTTGCTATAAAAGGTTCTTCAACATCATTTGCACAAGCATTCATTTCACGGATAAGTTCAATCATGAAGTAATGAAGCACTCTTGGAGTTGAAATTCTATTAATAATATTAGCATTTCGTTCATTTGAATAATTTGTGAGTGTCTTAAAATCTGTAAATGATTTACAACGAGATCTTGAAGCTTTTTCATTCATGCCTTGAAGAATAAAATCAGCGTAATTTATTAACGATTTTGTATTCCAATTCATTTCATATGTTGGGAATTTATCATTCCGACTAATGACATCTCGTAGATTTAAACCATCGATTTCAGGATAAAATAATGATAAGTAAAAGTTATGAGCCATTACAGCTGAAAGAATCGTTTGAGACACTGACGAACGACAAAACGATGGCAATAATGTGTTGTTATCCTTAGCCTGTTTTAAAAAATATTGACTTTCATCAATACCATCGATAATAAATACAACTGTTTTCTTTAAATGTTTCTTCATAAATTCTGTTAAATATATTAAATCCGTAACTACATTATCATAGATCTTTCTTTCAATGATTGGATTCTGATACTGTTCACTTTCAGCGATGAGCAATAATAATTCAAGATTTTGATTATCATTTCGAAGAACGATTAACTTGTTGAGTTCTCTTTTTAAATGTGTAAGAAAGGGCTTATCTTGATGAACATTTCGCTCAAGAATTTGAACAACAGCATTATTTGCACTATATATACCATTGTCTGTTTTGTTAAGAATAGAGTTAGCAAAATTTTCTAAGTTTTGCACGCCCGGACCATTGTAATAAAAGCATAAAATAGTTATTAAATCTATTTTTCGGTCCAGCGAAATATTTGGAAGACTGAATGGCTCTTCTTTATATCCATTAACCAATTGTGTTACTAATACAGACAAAAGTAATTGACCGAATTCATTTGCTGACCAACGATCGAGACAATTTGTAGTTTCACAATATTTCTCATCGGATAATGCTACTTTTACAAATCTTTCGAGATATTCATTTATTTGTGCGTTTTGTATTAATATTTTGAAATATTCATTTGAATTTAAATATTTATAATAGTGACATCTCAATAATGTTTTACCAGTTCCAAGTTTTCCTACTAGTAAAAATGAATTTGCTGAATGATCTGATTGTAAGATTGCTGGTGGTAATACAGGTTTATATATAATGTCAGAACCGAACTCATCAGCATTTACTCGTTTAAACGGGTTTTCTAAATAATCAATACCATAAAACTTATTGAAATCTCTATTCTGAGACTTTATCATATCACAAGAGTCTGCATATAAAGCATGCTTGCAAATAAAGTGATAAATATCAGTCGAAGGAACCGCAAGGCACACCAAAACCACGAAAATTTTCAATAGATTTTCAATAAAATTATTTCTTGGAGCATGTGGCATTGATGGAGTATGTGGCGTTGATGCGGTACGTGACATTTCTGGAACAATATTACGAGCGGATCTCAAATAGTATGTTTTGTGGGCTAAAGGAACTCATAAAATTATTGGACGAAAGCCTGATTGCCTTTTCCCTTCCATTGTAACTTTGCAGCTAACGCTTGTTCTTTGTATACGACGTCAATGGGTTTTCGTAGTGCTCCACGAACAGCTGTCATCAGAAGTATCAGTGTAAAAGTCATGAGAATTTCTGTTGCCAGCGCTGGGCGTAGAGTTATTCGTGCATAGTGGCTCGAGTTTCGTTGTACAAGACATAGTATTACGGTGATTGTTAACTGTGCCTCTTTTATTTCGTTTTTTTATTCTAATAAAATTCAAGTAGAGTCAAGATTCTTATCAATACTCTATCTATGGGTAAAATAATCTGTTGGCCACATTCACATCAAAGTTGCGTTAATGTTTTATGTTGTGTGGGTTGTGGGTGTAAATGGCAGACAGGCCATTAGTATCATTCCATACCTGCGCCCTTCATTCAAATAAAACTATCAAACAATACCTTTCGAGGATGAAATTTCATGCTGAAGTAGTAGAAATACTTCGGTATCTTGATAAACTTTGATAAGAATGTTGAATCTTCTTTTTTATCTTTTTTTCAAAGAAATAAATAAAGTTACATATCATCCAAGAGAGAGAGAGAGAGACTGGGTGTGAAAAGAATCACACAAAATCTCTGTTTGGACACAATATACGACGTAGCAAACTTAAATTTAGCATGTTTAAACTACTTTCAGCTTTATTTCTGTTCGGATCAATTTTGCTATGGTATTTTATTGCTTCTGACATTTGTAATATGAACAAAGCTGAAAATAGAAATTTCAACGTATACTATGAAATTGATAACTCGGAAAATCCTTTTACAACAGTAAATTCAGATAAATGTGATTCTGATATTATATTTCTAGGGATTTTACCTCAACTAATTTTTAAATCAGACCATTCAGCAGCTTCGTTTTCGATACAAGCAAAACCTGGAACTGGTAAAACACTAGTGAGATGTCACTATTATAAATATTTAAATTCAAGTGAATATTTCAAAATATTAATACTAAACGCACAAATAAATGAATATCTCGAAAGATTTGTCGCACGAATGTCACCGAATGGAGTAGCATGTATTACATCTAATTGCCTAGTTGGATGGTCCGCAAATGAATTCGGTCAATTACTTTTGTCTGTCTTAGTAACACAATTGGTTGATGGATATACAGAAAATCCATTTGATATTTCGAATATTTCACTGGACGAAAAATTGATTCAATAGCTATTTTATGCTTTTATTACAATGGTCCAGGTGTGAAAAACTTAGAAAATTTTGTTAATTCTTTTCTTAAAAAAACTACAAATTCAATATATAGTGCAAGGAATGCTACTGGACTAATTATGGAGCAAAACAAGCGTGTAGATAAGCCACTATTGACACATTTTAAAACAGAATCAGATAAACTTACTACTCTTAAACGAGATCATGATAAACTTCATTTATTGTTCGCAATTGCTGAAGATGAAAAGTTTCGACAGTTATTATCTACAAAAATAATGTTTGGTAACACGTTCCAGGATTTAAATCATTTCACAATGTTCATGAAAAAATATTTGAAAAAAACTGTTGTATTTATTATCGATGGTATTGATGAAAATCGGTACCTTTTCAAAGAGCGTTTTGCGAACAAAGAATCAGTAAAATTATTTTATCACTCTTCAGTTTCTCAGCGGATTCTTTCAGCAGTAATGGCTCATAACTTTCATTTATCATTATTTTATCCTGCAATTGATGATATTGATCTACGAGATGCCGTTGGTCGGAATAATAAATTTCCAACATATGAAATGAATTGGAATACAAAATCGCTAATGGATTACGCTGATTATCTCCTGGAAGACATGAATAAAAACGCATCAACATACCGATGCAAGTCCTTTACAGATTTTAAAACACTTGTGGGCTATTCGAATGAATGCATTGCAAGTATTATTGATGAGATTCGAACGCCAAGAGAGCTTAATTACTTCACGGTTGAACTTATCCGTGAAATGAATAATTGTGCAAATGATGTTAAAAAGCCGGTCATAGCTACCGTTCAGAATGTTAAGGAAGCTCATCGTAAATCGGTGAAGCATGTTCATAAGGGTGATCGGATTAGAGAATAAAAAGCACAGTGATAGCAATTGTCAAGTATATCGCTGTTTAGATTTATGAACACGATGAGGGTGTCTATGTGAGTACATTATTATAGTATTCTCTATATTCAAAAGTACACCCATTCAGAGACTCAGAATCTAATAGTATAAGACAAATGCGATATTAGCACCGTGTATTACGCTTGACATCGATTTGAAATAAAGTGAAGCTAATATGGTCACGTTATAATCTTTTCATGAGCATTAATACATTTGCCGTAAGGAGTTTTCGATAAATGACACGGAATTTATTTCAGAAGCTATTGTTCATTTGAAAAAGCTATAAGTGATAATAATGAAATCGATTTATTGTAAAGTGCTAAAAACTCTTGTTTGATAAGCTAAAATGAAATTGCAGTTATTTAAATACAACCACAACGAGTATTTTCAAATGCTCTATCAAGTCCATAGCGTCGTAATCGGTCGTCGTTCATGATAATAATCCATCTTAAAATTTGCGCGGGATCTTTTACACAAAATTCGTCTCGATCTTGCTCGGGATGATAATAATATACAGTATCAAAATTCTGATGCCACCTATTCGAGTTGCTGACATTGTGAAGTTCATCATGTGTGACAATGATCACATTTCTCATGTCAACTTCGGCACAAATCAATGCCCCTTTATCATAGAATAAATCTAGTGTTGAACTATATTGAAAATTAAATCGTCTTACCTTCATGACGCGCTTTCCTTTCTGTACCTTTAAAGGAACGAGCGAAGTAAACGCCAAAGCCAAGTAATTGAGGAGGCGTGGCGCTGATACGAAAGCCTTGCTGTGCAATACCGACTGCAGATTGAGGACTTGTTCGATGAAATCCAAAGTATGTGCGATGATTATCTCTTTGATATCGACTTTGAGGCATGGAATCGAACGCATGAAAAATAACGATGTGATCAAGGGAAAGCGTAGGACAATTTCCTCCTCCATCAAATATACACAATTTATTGCCAAGTTCATTCGGATTTCTATTCCGTCCTAGTAGAGGTTCAGGTAGAAAACGTTCATGGCAAGGATGAAATGTTTGTCGACAGCACCAGCAGCGGCACATTTGATAGGCTTGATCAGGCCGATAGTACCACCACATTCTGTACTGATAATAGTCGACTGCAATCGTCAACAATATAAAAACAACCGAAATAGCACTTAGAGCCGCCATAACTACGCCAGTGTCGTCTAATTTCGTATCTGATGCATACAAAATAACAGCAAGTATACGAAGTGTAATAAAAGCACACATGACACCAAGACGAATTTGAAAGCGTAGTTGAGGTCTTGACTTATAACACGGACAATTACATGTCAATGTCAAAAATCGAATGTTGGCTGCAGTAAATGACCAAACACAGTGACTATCTCTGGTGATTGTTCCAAGCCGACGCATCATTTTCATACATCCAATAAACCAAAAACAAGCAGCTAGCAAAAATAGTATGGTGATATAACAAAATAGGAGAGTAGGTATTATAGATGTAATCCAGTCCATGGTAAATGCTGCTTTTGCTTGCTCACTCGAAAGATAGGGTGATGGCTTTGTGCCATTAATCGATGTACTATTTAAAGGTCTTGGTGAAAAAAAAATTATAATGCGAGCGATTCCTAACACTGTTTCGCCTATTGTAAGTAAGATAAGAATGCATGGCAATGATTTATATAAGATTGGCGGACACATCTGCCTGTAATTAAAGTAGAGGTGTGCCTTTTGAAAGCAAAACATTTGTTTATTTTTCTTACCTCTTCCGATACGTTTGAAGAATTGAAATGCTAACACCTTTCTTTTGTTGTGGAGTATGGTAATGCTATCTGAATGGAACCACAAAAATTGAACATAGGAATCATTTAATCAATTTAAAAGAAAAGATTATTTTTACGAGACAAAGAACAAGATAAGTCATCCGGTCACATAAAGCCTATGGTTGTCACCAGATAAAAGTTTGAAAAAAATCCTTTGTTTAATTTGATAGCAATTTTTATTTCTCAATGAACTTTTGGTGAGCAAAATAACAAATTTCGATGATCGAATTGTAGGCAAAGTCAGAAGACCTGCCATCAATATGAAATTCTACCAAAAATACGTAGAGAACTATTTCACACATACTGTGCTGCAATGAAATATTTTGTTTCATTTAACATTGTTTGAATGTATTCAAACATACGGAAAAATGGGAAAGCCATTTCCGGATTTAAATTGATGTAGAATAGAAAGATTCAACTATGTATTAAGCTAGAAAAGTGTTATTGATTATGCAATCTACCGAATCAAATATTTTATTAGTATTGATGATGCAGCTAGTTTCTTCTAGGATTTACATTTTATGAATATTCTAATTTGCATCAGTTATGAATCAACTGATAGTTTAATAAAAGTGAAAATAAAAATACAGTTTACGCTTCGATCCGTCTGTAGATGGTGTTCACCTATTCTCTAATAGGCACGCTGCGTTCTCTAAAATAATCAACTAGCAATATTTTCTGAACTTCTAGATTTAATATAAAGTATGCACATGTTCCTATATGTGAGTATTAGGAAGACAGTGTTTTGATACAATTTCCTCGTTCGCAAAAATAAATAAAAGAAAACAATCAATCATAATAAACACAACAATTTGTTTTATGTTCGCCTCTCACATAGGATTCGTCTATAGAAGAACTCTTATAAGCTAAAACTCACACGTGTATATTCTACGTATCGTAAAGAGATTCTATTTTGAAATCACTATCTCGAGATAATCGAATTATTTTAACGATACTCAACGATAACTGACAATAACTTACGTCAACTATTCTGTCGGAAGTTTTCAATAGAACTGCTGTTTGAATTTGTGTATTGCTTCTATTGTCGTTCGTAGAAACTGTTCTGCTGTTTTTTGAAATTATGAGCCACAGAGTCAATGTTTTCGTGAGTTTATTTATTCATCGTCGCTTAAAAATCGTACCAAATTCAATGAAAATATTGTCAGTAAATTGAATTCTTTTCTCTTTCTCTTTTCTTTTACGAACATAACTAGTTGGAATTTTCCATGAATCAACGACAAGCATGGCACAACTTGCATCTCGGGGTGCACAAATTCCAATTCGAGTCAATTCAATTTCTAAAATTAGTCGGAATTGGAATTGGTGCATCCCTAATTGCATCTGAGTTTTATGAAATTTTGTTTTGCGAAACAAAACTATTTAAAGAAAAATTCATCTAGTAAAATCAAGCATTTATTCAATCTGTGAGAGTTCAATTCTCTTCGTTCACATTTTTAATACACCTGCAAACGGATATCCAGACGATAGACGACAAACAGATCATTAAAAGTTTTTTGTAGATTTATGATTAAAAATCCATAGGCGGAAGGAGACTAAGTCATAAAAATGATTTGAGATAAAGTATAGAACATATAAAAACACTTTAATATGGAAAGATAAAGGTGCATAATGTGCACGAATAACTCGTATAGGAGAAATTCAACACAATAGCTAAATTTTCGAATTTCAATCAGAAACAACCGAGTCCGATGCCGTTGATATTATTTGCCATAGAATATTTTCCGTAAGATACGACGTACACTATTCAACTGGAAACGTTTATTAGACAATTAACTTAAGAAGTTCGCAACCACTTTTCGGTTAATAAAGTCTAGCTATTCTAATTAGCAAAACACATTTATCTTCCTATTAAAATTATTCGCAATGTACTACGATTCGATTTTAGAATATTGCTTTTATTTTTCATCAGTTTCGCTCGATAAAAACGTGTGTCAATAATCGATTGTTTGAAGACAAATATCAAAACGAACGTATGAATCATTACGAACAGGAAAACTAAGAAATGCATGGCTAAGTTTACCGCTTATGTTAAGTAATAGGAAAAAAATGTTCACCTTTGTATGCTACTAGTTTTTTTAACACAAATAATGCATAAATGTTTTGTCAAAGCTTGAATTACAGCCCTATTGGCTATTTGACAGAAGAAACTCGCGTGCAATAACAAAGTTTGCGCACCATTATGAGCGAATTTTTCTTTCTTCCTTTCTTCTCATTTCAGTTTTTAGTATGAAAGCGTGTCGTCGTCCATGCGCTTTTTCTTTACGTTTCTACCACTACACTCATAAAAAGAAACAATTTCGTTATACCGATATCTACATTACCTTCAATTTGAAGTGTGCTCGCTAACCTTACAAAAACTGATCCTTTCTGCATGCATATCAACATAAATAAAAGGATCTGTTTGCAGTTACGACATGAATTCATTGAATGTGTGCCCTTCAGTCTTCTAATTGTCGCATTGATGTTTTTGTTTGCGCTTGTAGTGTATTAATCATTCGTAAGAAAGCAAATAATTGTTAGTAAGTAAAATATTCGCTATTTTTGTGGTAAGCATAAAACGTACATTCAGCTGTTTTTTTTAACTGATCGATATACCAGTGGTCTAGTCTAAATCAGTAATTGTTAATTTTTGGTTGATACTGCATTTGAATGGCGAAAAATAAATTAAGTTGAATGCATTCATCTCATCTTAATTGTAAATGTTCTCAATCGACAAGACCCGATGCCAAGAGACTAGACGTTATAACTAGCAGTCGATTTCGCTCAGGAAACATATCTCGAATCTTGACTTTTGAAGAAAATCGATTGAGTTCTATTATTGGAATATAAAAACACTTGTCAATTGATTTTCTTTCAGTATACATATATGAAAGATCAATGAAGCATACGTTCACAGTAATTCGATAATGGAAGATTCAGCACCATCATCAAGTGGCGATCTCAAACAGCAACATTCATCTGACTATAGAATTTCGACGACTGAACAATCATCAATACCACCGTGTGCTAAACAAAAAGCTATGGGATCAACACCGATATTGACGAAGTAAATTAGTGACGAATATATATATATATATGTTATGGTCAAAATTCAAATCCAGTCAAATTTAAAATTTGCCCGGGCAAAATTCAAATTAGAATTGTGTCCAACAAAATCTCAGTCAAAATTCTAATTTCGATTTTTACTAAAAAAATTCTAATTTGAATTCTGCCTGGGAAAATTTTAAATTTGACTGGATTTGAATTTTGACCACAACATGTATATATTTTTTCTCTTTACACTTGGCAACCAGTAGTATGTGACTTAGAAAGTAAGACAGCTACTTTGAGCAAGTAAAAAATTGTGTATTTTGAAACTCTCATTTTTGAAAGATTTGTCAATACATTGGAAATTTCTTTTTTATACTTTCACAGTTCGTACTTCTTAAAAATTGAAATCTATTCATATTGTAGTACTACGCAAACATTTACGTCTGTAACAGAATTTGATTCCTCCTTGAAATGTGGTATCGATTGGAGTGGAAGTGCTCATTTTGCATCACACTGTTGGTTCCCTTATTCGTCGAAGAACTCAAGTGATCTCACATTAACTCTAGCAGCATGCAGCCACACTGGTGATCCACCGCTCGTGCAATGTGCAGTATGTAGCCTGAGATTGTATGCAACTGACTGCTCAGGCTCACCCAAGGCAGCAGTAAATGTTGATCGTGAACTTCCACCATGTCGTCCGTCATTTTTTAATAGTAATACGACAGCGGATATCAGTGTACATGATCAACATTACTGGTCGTATGTACCAGCGCTGAAAGAACGATGTATGCAGTGCAATCGAAAGTCTTTGTCACGTCCTTTCTACGACACTGGCAATCGAATTTCAACCTTACCCACAATCGATCACAAGACGAGAGATGGTCTGATAACAAATCATACGAAGAAAATTTTAGAAGAAAATGTGGGGAAAAAATCGAGTAATCTTGTATGTTTGTGGTGCTTACGAAGCTGTCACCGACAATGTTGGAATAGTATGTCAGATAATGATAGAAAAAGTAAATGCGACTATGGTACATTCGGGTAAGTTCGACAAAAAACGACTTGTTGTGATATTTTTTGTTTTTATTTTAATAGAAATATCATTGTTCGACCTCAATGGCTACGACGCGTGGTAGGTTCTGTAAGTGGTTTTCGTGCAGAGCTCATCGATAATGAAGGAACGGATACTCTCTCACCTAAACCTGTTGTTTTCTTCATCAATAAGCTTTCAGGTGGTCAAAAGAGCGGAGAAGTATATCGTCAACTTGTTCGTCGACTCAATCCTCGTCAAATATTTTTACTTGAAAACGATGCCACGATTACACAAGCTATGGACATCTATTCTTCTCTAGCTAACCTTCGTATATGTGTGTGTGGGGGTGATGGAACTGTTGGTTGGGTATTGAGTTGTCTTCTCGAAATCTTTCCAACGTTAGAAAATCCACCAGTGACCATATGTCCATTGGGGACAGGTAATGATCTATCTCGCGTTTTAGGTTGGGGTAAACAATACGATATTAAACAACTATTCAGAACAGTTCCTCAAATCTTTGATGCCCAACCGGTAGCGCTGGATCGCTGGAAAATTAACTTTGAAGCATTGGAAACGACAACTGCGACATCGAATCAAGAAAATCCGGCTGTTCCTCAATGTCTTTGCTTTCCTATCGGTCACCCAAAATTCGTCCGCCGTACAAATCTGCCTATGTACGAAAATCATCTGAAACCGGTCAATAAGTACTTTTTCAGTCATCTCAGTTTTGGATTGGATGCAGCAATTGCACTCGATTTTCACAGTCGTCGAATGCGTGATCCATCTCGATTTACGTCGCCATTGAAAAATAAGATTCACTATTTAAGTGAAAGTCGAAAATATTTCAAGGAGTTCTTTTTCGCTGACGCATGGAATTTAAGTTTATACGTGAAATTAATTTGTGACGATCAAGATCTGACAGATTCGATTCGATCTTGTCATACGTTAGTTTTGATGAATAGTCCAGGCTATGCAGCTGGTACAAATCCTTGGAACAGTTCATTGATGAATAGAAACGATGAACTGTCAACTGATCAAACTACGATAAATTCTGATTTAACCACTGATTCGCCAACAAGTGCTAGTGGATTTACGAGACAGTGTTATGGTGATAGAAAGATTGAGGTGATTGGTTTAAGTACAAAACAGATGGCTTTCATTCATCTAGGTTTCCAAGGCCAGCGTATCGCTCAGTGTAGTGAAGTACATCTCGAACTTAATCATCCGATGTCTGCTCAAATGGATGGTGAACCATTTTTTCTAGCGGAACCGACCGTTGTGAAAATTACACATGCTGGACAGGTATTTGTTTTGAGAAATGAACATAGATAGTGTTTACTTGCCATCAAACATAAATTTTACTGTTGAAAAAAAAACGAATTAAAATATATCATTGGTTAGGTAAAAATCTAGGAAACACAAGTTTCTATTTCAAAGTTCATTGTCTTCAAAATATGAGGATATCATTTATTCTTATGCAGATAAGTAAACTTTACATCAAGAACCAATGTCCATTTAACCCTATTTAAATTGTCAGCCAGTTCTTTTTTTAAATTTAACCATTACAAAGTTACATGATGTTTCAACTAAAGAGAATTTTCAACAGAGCAACGATTCATTGGTTTTTAATCGATTGTTCAATTATATATATTCAAATAGTTAATTCGACATTTAATCTATTGAAATCAGTTTTGTAACTGAAAAGAGACCTTTTAATCTGCTTGACTTCCTTCCATCGCTGACGGGAAAAATTCCCGATTACGAATGAGGAATTTAATCATCTTATTAATTTAGATGTCATAATTCAAAATCAAGTAGCTGTTATCATGAATACAGAACTAAACTTCTGAATTCAAAAAGTTCCAATATCAATAACAAAATTCGCACCCATTTCATCGTTCTTAATAGCTTCGCTAGTAATTATACGAGAAGCATCAGTACTTTTATCAATATATAATACTAGTTTAGAGAACAATCATGATACTGAATCATAGAAAATAGCTATACGTATATTAAATTGAATTTACATTTACAGTCAATTATCTGCTGTCCTATTCAATATGTTCAGCCTATTTTCATACCATTCTAATTCGGTTTTTAAATTAAGTCGTTTACAACCATCCAACATTTTCGTGTACATTTGTATTACATTGAAGTGTTGCTTCTCTTTCCCCATTGCTGAATACATCTTTCTTAGACACACTGGACATAAATACAACGGTTGTCTGTCCATTTCTTCTTCACTTTCAGATCCGTTCATCAAACATGAATAATAGATACAATGTTCGAGTCCAAACAAATGTATAACTTCGTGAACAAAAACACCTACAGCTCGTCTGAGAATTAATGTTCGCTCTTCATCTGTACATGGTCTAGCTGTTTCTATGTCTGGAAATACTGGATCGAGTCGAGCAAATGAATAAATTCCAATGCCATCGTCGATCGATGCTAAACCATAAACGAAATTCCAACTAGCTTCTGGATAAATGTCAGCCATGGTGACTCCGACGCAAAATAATTCTTTTCGATCATTTTTTCGTTCTCGCCGTCTCATTTTCTTCAAATGACCAATTATAAAACCAGCTAGATATTGTGGTTGTTTTGAATACTTATTGATACGTTTTCCGGTTTTGAGATGCTTTGAGAAATCAGAAAATTCAATTTGAGGTAGAATTTCTAATTCACACCCAGGAAAATAATTGCTTGAAAATTCACAAATGGTTTCCAATGAAGGTGCCCTATAATTAATGATTGCAACGATGTATTTTATGAAACTATATAGTCTGTTAATTCATCTGCTCCGAATAACATTTAGTCCGAAACTCAAATCGAGAGAAAAATGAACTATTTTCATTTTGAACAAGCTATTTTAAGTTTTCGAAATTTTATGTAGTCTCACCTTGGATGATCGAACGGACCAATAGGTTGTATGTAGATTGTTTTGTAACTAAACGAGATATATAAACATTAAGTTTGGAAAGAAAATTGTCTTAATAAAATATTACGTTGTATGTGGTACTGTTCGTTTTGTACGCTCAAATTCTTGTACAGTTTGACCTTTTTCTTGATGCAAGGAAACCCAATCTCCTGGTTTGGGTTTTGGAAATGATAAAAAGCATTCATCAATACCAATCGTGACAGCTCGGCGAATATCATCGTTCAGCTAAAATTTATCAAAATTATGGTTAACATCGATATATATGACCTAGAAACGATTTCTCTACTGAACATTCAACGAAAAAAATCTTTTTAAATTAAATTTTGCTGGTTAAATACTTACTTTGTCTGTATCACCAAGTACGTTAGCGTGCTGGTTGTCTTTTCGTAGAGAAAATTCTCTATTGGAGCAAGCACAAATGTTGCAGAGAAGTAGTACAAAGGAAGTATGCGTATACAATGTTTTCAATTTATTTATATACGCCAGTTATTGCGTAAAATAATGATTCACTACTGTCACCCTTGACCACGTTTGTTTTTATTGATTCAAGGCAAAGAAAAAATGTTGCACAAGAAGGAAGTAATCTTTCTACATCATCGTTTGATTATGACGTGTAAAAAAGGTACGATACAAGTCACTGCACGAAAAATAAATTGTGTTAAAACAGCTTCAACGCAAATTTTGAGAAGAAAATGAGATTTAACCGTTTTGATGTATTTTTTTCTCTCTCTAAACCACCCAAAGACATGGATAAATGCATTCTTCTTCAAGTGAGAATGGTTTTTTTCGGCGCATTGAGATTATTTAGCATACTCTAGAATATAAATTCTGATGTATTTTTTTAACTATATAATGTCTACGTAAAAGTCTAGTGTTCTTCCTTGTCCTTCTGATAGCCGAAATATTTATCCTTAATTGTTATTTAGAATCTTTCGTCGGTATTTCATCAAATGCAGATGTTACTAATTGGAACGTTAATTATCTGTTATATCGAACATCAGAATGCTGAAACAACTGAAAGCAAAAAAGACCTGAAAAATTCATAATTTATAGTTGTGAAAAAATTAAGAATGATTAGTTCGTATTTAAAGAAAATAATAAGCCCTGAAAAAATGACGTGAAAAATTATTTTAAATTCTTTAGTATGGAGCTATTTTAATCTTTTTCAAATGTTATTGCTCGTAATTTAAATTCTAGCTATATTTACAAGCTGATACATGTCTTATGCGCAGTACAACAAGTAGTGTGGTTACAGGAACCAATGAATTGGGACTTGTACGAGTTAAAGCAATGAAAAATAATTATTAAACTTGACTGTTTCTAGATCTCACAAGACATCTAAACCTGTAGCTGGTAATGATTAATTCATAAATAGCAGCCTGATAAAAAAAAAACATCTGCATCACTTGAATGAAATGTAGTTGATTGCTCGCATAGTAGTAGAAGCTTATTCAAACCTTACTATAGTAAGGATAGAGGGAGCAAACGGTACTGCCAATTATTGTCATTGCGATCATGCAAATAACTTTAGCTGTGTGTTATCGTATACAATTGTAGTGTTTCTTAGATAATCCACAACTGTCATCAAGCAGAGTAGAAAAAAGTCGCAATGAGATCTAATGAATGATTCTGGATGGCGCAGAAACAAAAAGTTTTTAAAGTGCTCACCAATTTAAATCATGAAACTCAAGTTCCAAAAATAAGATAAAATTAGTGCAGCAGAATGAACGAAGGTCTCTGATTTTTCTTAATAATTTCATCCGTTTCCATTAATTTCAATGAACATAAAATTTCATCTGCATTCGTTGACACTTTACTCTAAAAATGATAAAAACTCTAATGATTTACAAAAGCTGTTAGCGCAATCCCTTTGGGATTAAAAGTGTGAAACACGATATAGCTGATGTAATTAAAGGCATGGAGGCAACTTAGATAGTATACAATTAGTGCATACTACAAGATATGCTAATGTGATTTTTAGCAAAAAATGTTGTCGAAGTATATCAACATCAAGATGGTTGTTTCGTATTATTGCATTTGTATTTTTTGCGCAAACTCAAAGAGTTTAAAGTTCGTGTAAACAATATGGCGTAAACTATCGAGATTTCTTTGAAATTTATGATATAAATAGTACATGACTAGTCTATTGAAACGAAATATAAAAAATAGGAATAATGAGGGATTTCCCTATTTAATTAACTTTTAGTTGTCTTGTTATTTGTAAAAAAAACATAATAACTTTATCAAATTAATTACATCGAAGCTCTACGCGTCTTAGAAAAGATATGCAGACATTTAAATGAACAATTGATAATTATCAGTACGATTGTACTTAAGGGTATTTATATAAACCCAGGTCATTATCGATCAGTCGGTTCTTGTCGGATGGGTTATAATTCCGATGTCACATGGTGGCCGGATTCGGTCGGTTAATTTCTGGTGAATTCCGATGATTTTCCGTGTTTTCTTATGAAATCTGGTTGCCGGATTCTCCGAGAACCAACCAGATTTATATTGCCGGAAAATATCAGGTTAGATGATACTACCAGGTCAAATCTTCCTGATAGGATCCTACAGGAACCATGAATAATCCGACAGAATCCGACAGTCGGATCCTACCGGTAGCTGGTGGTCGGAATCCGGTAATATCCTTTGATTTCCGATACTTTCCGACGGTAGGATTCTCTCGGATTCCGGTCGCAGGATCCGGTGCTATCCGAAGCCCGGGAATCTGCCGGACCCGGTAGTATCCTTTGATTTCCGACATTTTCCGACGGTAGGATTTTCTCGGATTCCAGTCGCAGGATCCGTAATTATCCGAAGCCCGGGAATCTGCTAGATCCGACCAAAACCAACGCTGTTTGTTTTTAGCTACTGTCTCGTTAGTGATTTTCTAAAAAAAATTCAAGGCACTGTGTCGATCTAAAAATCTTCGTTTGAATAATCGTCTTTCAAGTCATTCTAGAAGTTCGAAAATAGAAATATACAGCCTTTAATTATTACTGAAAAAATATCCGAACACATTTTATGAGCTAGTTTAAAATCTGAAAACTACCACTAATTTAGAATAAGACCCACAATAAAATGAATATTTGTTTGTTTTGCTCTCCTGGAAACTTAACTACTTATTTTAGATGAACAAGAGTTTTGTTAATATATTGGAAAAATAAAATAAAAGAATCGAAATTGAATTGAAATTAAAATAGCATAAAAATAAACTGAAGTGATTGTTCATTTTTCTATTGTCAAACAAATTCATTCTATCTGAAAGGTACAAATAATTTGTCGTTCCGTTGATACACATAAGATAGAATCGTCTCAGTAACGTCCACTGGCGGCGACGATGCGCGACATCTATCAACATAATGTTTTATTAGTGAAATGACATAACAATGTCACAAGTAAAATGAACAGAAGCATCAACTGGCCATTTTACTTCTGTTTAGTATGGGGCTTGGTAAGCAGAGACATACTTAATGAACGATTCTTTTTTTTCTCATCTTAGTTGAATCGGAATTTCCCACGTAAGTTCTACTATCGCATTGTGACAATTTGTAGTTTCATCTATTTTAGGATATTATACTTGTTCATAGTAAAAATATTATTGATTGTGCTACATGTGTTCATTAAATTTTAAATTTCGATTTGTATTACATATTGTAAGTTCACTATGCAGAAACGCTCGTTTTTCTAGCGATGATGCGTCTTTTGAGTACAAAAAAACTATACATAAAAGGCAACACTGATACTGGGAAATCGCTCAGAGCAAGTTTTCTCTACTTTAATAGGATAAGTGAAATTCTTTATGCCGTAAGAAGAAAGTAGCTAGTGGCTATTTTTGAATAGAGAACTACCAGTATTATATCAGCTTAAATGCTATTTTTGAATGACTTTCATTCTTTTTCAATGTCGCTATTTCTTTTTTTTAGGATGATATTGAATTACAAGATGCATTAGAATTAGCTAAGACAAAGTACGAAGTGCATTTTAAGAAAAAGTGAAAAGTCATGCCGATGCCGATCCCATCCATATGCTGATAATGAACATAAAAAGTGTTGCCGGCTTGTTTTTTATATCACCATGTTCACAATTACCAATTGAATATTTACCCGATGGATTTCAACGATTTAAGCCGAATAATATTAGCAATGATGATAGTATTTCAATTATGCATCATGATCGAGATTTACAATGGATTAATGATATCGACACGGTTGATATTAAATCAATTTCAGAATCAGTTTTTCAAACAGATGAAACTGATGATTCCAATGATTATGATTCACCGCTTCATCCATACACCGATATGCTTACCAATTCATTTTGTTTTCGACTCATTAAATCCCTTCGTCAATCAAAACTTTCACAGTCCGAATGTCATATTTTATTTGATCTTATTCACTCTGCCTTACCAAGCCCCAACAACTTGCCGGTTAACATTAACAAACTATTGCAAAAACTTGAACTTAACCAATTTTTTTTCGAAAAACAAATATGTCTTTTATGTTATAAAGAAATACCTGATAAGACTCGTGCTTGTCTTTCTTGTCCAACATCAACTGAATATAATATTGCAGCTATTTACGATTCAGATGTTAAATCAATGTTATGTGTGTTGTTAGTGAATTTAAAAAATCGATTAGAGTTGTAGTATCTAAACAGTTTAATTGTACTTAATTTCTATCTTCCGGGTCGTCAAAATGATAATGCTAATTTCATAGAAGTTTTATCTTACACAAGTATATGTTATTTTGTAAAAAATTAACTTATGGAAAATGTTTTTGTTTTTTAGGTAGCCGCGAGGAATGTCGTCGTATTTGGCAAAAGAAAGAAGAAGCTCAGAATTCAACAAGTACTTTTTTTCCATATTTTCAGTTAAATTTAAAAACAATTTTAGATTTTGACGATAATAATGATTGTGAAGTTGACGCATAAGAAGAAGATGGAAATGAAAATGAAAATGATGAAGAAGCAATAGATTATACTGGCTTATTGTTCGAGTAAGTGCCTGCTTTAAAAAGCTAAAAAGAATCACTTTTAGAACGCAGCTTCTTTTCCAATTTCTTTTTTTTTGTGTCCTACTGAATATAAAATTTGTTAAATAAGCTCGTTTCGTTTATTGTTTACTAGGTGGAAAATAAAATACGGAAATAATGATCGATTAAGTTAAATAATTTAAAGAAAAGTAGTATACATTTTCCATGGGTTGAATAAACTGATGTTAGCCAACTTTTCTATTGTATAAGAAAGAAACGTTTCTTATCAACTACCACAAGGATTGGATTAGTCAGTGAGGTTGATTTGTATCTTTAAATTCGAATACCTTATCAAAGTTATGTGTGTTTAATAAAAAGCGGACTCCACTTCAGTCAACTATACATTTTAATGAACGTCCTTCAACTATGGAATCAACCAAAAAAATAAAACTTAATGATTTCGAAAAAGAAATTCAAGGTATGTTAATACTCTCTAATGACTATTGATAATCATATCATTTCCGTTCAACGATTTCTTTTTGAATAACACTTCCATGAAAAAAATCCAAGGAAAACTTTGGTTAAACACATTCTTCATTTTCTCAAGGCCAATCTTGCATAAATATTTTAGAATACTTTGATTGTTTTTATATTTAAAAATATGATATTTCTGATTTCTTAGTTCTACATGGTGGAAACTCGAGTGATGAAGAAGCTGATGAATCAAATTTAAATGTTTCATCAAGTTTCATATTTGAATCTTTTAAAGAAAAATTTAAGTGAAACTGTATTTTCTTACGGCGTCTTCTATCATTCAACATCTTGATGTTGTATTGGATTCTATCCGACACGAAAATCAAAACTATTTTGTTCAATTATCGAAGAAAATCGAAAAAGCAATCATGTTAATGACGTAAGTTACTAGCATTCTTCTAAATTACATATTGTGTATGTTGCATTTTTATCTGTACAGATTGACATTTCGGCTTATCGTGAACCAGGGACCAGTCAAACGCAAGAGGACGTTGTTAGTGTGTCTGTCTAGATTTATGTTTATATTTTTATTTTTATGTTATTTAGATGCACAAAGATATTAACTTGCTTCTTGTTCGAGGGAAGAGCGCTGGAGACTATGCTTGGTAAGTGTTGCGTTCACTTTATTCACGTGAAGAATTAACTTCTTCCATTTTACCTCCAGGTGGTGAACACTTTGCTCGAAAGGCATTAGACAATCAATGATTTGAAAAATTGCATCGTAAGTTTATTCATAAATAGTGCATACAAATGCAGACATTACATTAATTCGAAATTGTGTAAGCTGTTTTTTCGTTTTCAATAACAAAAAATAGGAAGATCGGATATCTGAACCTAGAATATAATGGTTTTCAGGAATGAAATATCCAGAAACGTAGTAGTGAGTCTTATAAAATAATCTAAAACTGGTAGGTTCTTCATGTAACTTAGAAATGAAATAAACATTTGTTGATGATGAGACTAGAAACGTTTTCGCTTAGAAGTTCAGATAATATGAAGTATTTCATTTAAAAAATTTTCTTATACACTAGTTTTCAAACAGGTTTTGATCTTTTTATTTATTCGATTCTGATCTTTTTAGGAGTGTTACGATATAAATGTAACAGAAGTGGAAGTCGATGCGACGAGTTTTTTCACAAGTTGATTAGAGCAAAACTGGTTGATTTTTTATCCGACGAGCGTAAACGAGCACGCAAGAGCGAAACAACTAAATCACCACCATCTTCATTATATGATCAAGATTAATAATTAGTAATTTGGCTTATATAGAATCGAACCTAGTAATGATACTTTTCTTTTTTTAATGCATATGAACAGTTCTTTATGCGCGAAAGTACTAGTTCAGATATTTTTCTATTTTCTTTTCTAATGTGTGTGCCATTTTTTGTTTCTTTGTATGAACGATTCCAATATGAAACGGTTATAGACGTAAGTAAAGCCATAAAAAAAGTTGGATCATCCTCTTTATATTAATTTTGAATTCACGAAATAAATTAAAGCGATTGCAAATCAAGCAGCAATATTGGAAAAATGGTGCTTGCTGTTACTGATAATAATAAAAAACTCGTCGGATCCTAAGCTATCCGGCATTTTCAGATCGTCGGATTTTACCGTCGGAAATCGTTGGATCCGACACCCGATAGCTTCCTGTCGGATTCCTATCGGAAAATATCGGATTACTCTAGGTTTCTGATGGGATCCGACAGGATCCGAGGTTCAGATCGTTCGACCTGGGACAATTGGGCCGTATACGACGTGATCCGACAATATCCGGTAACGAAACTTTACCGGAATCCGCTGTGCCGCATGACGCTCAATTTCATGGTAGATTCGGATTAATCAGTATCACCGGAACCAGTCGGATCATATCAGAACGGAACGGTCCTACTAACCGGATTAAGCCACTTACTAAAACACAGATCCGACCGAAACCGTCTGTATGTAATTAACGAATACTAAAGGAACATTTTGTGATTCATTCAAACTGATACTTAACAACTCACACAAACGGTGATACCCATGAATTGAAAATTATAGTCGATCCAATACAATTTTTATGAAAAAACAATAAAAATTAGCAAAATGATCACGTATTTATTTATCCTGAGCGAAGTTATCGCCCAGAATGATGTTCACTCGAGTCTTTCATCATAGCTCCTACCAATATAACTTGATTCGACGACGATCTCCTGGTCTAACGCGAAATCCAGAGCCATTTATGATTACCCAGGGCGAGATAAACTTGTTATATATCCATACTATGTTACTCGTCGATACGGTTCGACATCATTTAAAACGCCGAACAAACGTGTTTGCTCGGTCTGGTGACACCGCAAGCATCATTTCGAATTACCAACAAACCCTATTGGGGATGCTAGGATATTGATTACACAAAATATAAATTAGGTCCTATAAAACTATGTCGGCTTCGAATAACACTTAGAATAAAATTAACCAAGGAACACGTATCTAGCAACAGTCTAAAATGATAATCAGAACGATTCTTCAATACTTAGTGACTTTTCCCATTGGTCAAAGGTGAACAGCGGACCGATTCTCCTCAAAGGTAAGTGTGGTTGTATCCGTAATGAAAGATGCTTAGAAACCTGTTTCACGAGGAAAAGATACGTCGCAATTATCGAGAAAGTTTATCAGAACGATTCTGTACGACTGTTACAATCTTTTGATTGGTGCAAAATGATGCGTGGAGCGAGTTTCTTTGAACTATTGGTTAACACAATGACCCATTCTATAGGTTTTGAACGTAATTAACTGATGAGAACGTTAGTGGTGATGATCCAGAGTGACATTCAGATGCATTTGCTATGAATTATCAATGATTTAGATGGGTGCAAAATGATGTCAGGGAGATGTTTTCAAGAAGTGAAATGCAAGAAGATGGCGCAGTAAACGGGTTGGTATTGTGTTTAATGAATACGATGTGTAGTAGGTTGGTTTCGGATTATTCTAAGTGTGGGCATTGGGGAGTCAAATGTTGTTGTTTCGAGTTACAATTTTTTTAGGGTGATTGCTGTTGGGAAAAATGTTTGTTGTGGACCCGTTTGAGCGGTAAGGGTTTGGATTATGTTGTGATTATTGATCAGGCGTAGTCGTTTCGGTTGGTGTGCGTGTTTCTGAAGATTACAGTTGATTCATGTTTTGATTAAAGAACGCTTGTATGGGAGATTTTTTATGAGGTCCTTGTCATCGGAATTGGATGAAATCCGGTCAAATATGTGGTGAAGCCGTTGTGAAACCGGGATTATCCGGTAGTCCGGGTGGATCGGTTGCGACAATGTTCGGTTGTATTATCCGGCAGGAAACGACCGGATCATTTTCCTTTGAATTCCGGCGGGGTTTGCCCGGAGCAGAGATTCCGGCGAAATCCCTGTCGGATCCTGGCAGATTTGAGTTGGAATCATGCCGTCTTCTGGTGTTATCCGGTGCCGGTTCCGACGGGTTCCGAGTGAATCCGGAGGCAGGATGGAGTGACTTGGGAAGATGCAGACTACGTTGAATACATAAGAGTAAATACGGTTTCATATTTTGTATATTAAATATATACAGGAGAAGTTTTGAAATTAAAATTATATTGTCGTAAAGAGTGGAACTTATTAATGAGTTAATGTGCGACCATATATGTTGTTTATCGTTACAATGAAGAAATTGTAAAGTTAAAAAAAAGGTAAGTGATGATTTGCTGCATTGAAAGAATTTGATTGTGATATTTTCTTAAAAAAGTTTTTATACCATGAGATTTTATTTTAGTTATTTTCAACATTATTCAATACAATTGTATTTATATGCATGTTTGTCGGATTAAAGTTAACGAGAACATTCATCGAAGACAAGGCAAGTAGTACGTCTTCCTGTTCAACTAAATCGACTCGAGAAAGATCTGGATGGCTACATCGTTCTAATAAAGCTTGAACTTTCAACGTATCAGCAATAAATTCAAACATATTTCGATTGACATCATTAAGATTAAGTTTAATCTTGGTTTTTTGAATAGATTGTTTTATAAATAATGATCTCGATTTGCATCTAATACATTTAATAGTTTTATCGTTACATTCGACGTCAGTAGAATAACATTTTGGACAGCTGCAACGTTCTTCCACTATTCCGATTGACGTAATGACACCTGATACTACTGATTCATGTAAGATTTAAACAGAAGTGGAACAATTTACATCACAAATATCTGGGATTGCTTCAAAGCTACAAATTTTAATAAAAGTTTTATTGCAGAATTATATATGATATTAATAAAGAATAATTAAAATTGTTTCCAAAATTAAGTATACAAAATAATCATAACAAATAATGAAAGAAAAAGATAGAAAACAACTCACATCGTGTGTGTTGTTGTTGTGATTGAGATATCATCATTAAATATTTTTACTTTTGCTAATTTTATTATATAAGATAGATCTTTTTCTATTAGATTAAATTGATTTTCCCAAATATTCATATTTATAGAATCAGTTTTGTCAGCTACTATGGCAGTTCGCTTTAGTTTCTGTACTCTTTTTTGTCCATTATTGAAAAAGGCAGTTTCGTCCTGAAAAACGAATCATAATTCTCATAACAAATTTATTTTAAAGGTGCTTACAAGGCCAACATCGATTATTTTGCATGTTAACGATAAATACTCTCCATCTGTCATGGACTCGATATTTTTTATCGTAGTAATTTGAGTACATAGAGGTGCGAATGAGAGGACCTTTGGTGTTGCAATTGTTTCACTAGTTGCAATATATGCATTGTCACCATTAAATTTTAGTTTATTGAGTTTAACACCATGTTGATTATTCAAATGTTCAACCATTTTTAAATGGAGAGAACAGTTTATTCTTGATGAAAGATATTTGGTTATTCGATTCATATTCTGATTTGAATCAGAAATTGATGCTGTCCAATATTTTCCTTTTTTGTCAGTTTGATTATCTGAAATATTTATTACGGCTACAACCACGTCTTCGAGTGTAGCATTGGGTTTTGAGTTTGAGATGTTCGCATTTTGAATCATGTTAAATCCACGTTTCATGACAGAATTTGTCAAGAAAACAAGAATGATTAGAATAAAAAAATGCAATTATAAAATGAAGAAAACGATGTTAAAAGAAAAGCGCTATAATCCTTTTTTTTATTGTATGAGAAATTCCTTTGCTAACTTTCTAATTAGTTGATTGGCAAAATTTGAATACGAGTTGTATAAAATAAAATTAGTATAAGAAAAAGAAATTTATGGTGAAATCACCACTGTTGGATGATAGTTTTGAATGCAAACTATATATGTATTTTTTAGAGAATGTACACAATGCGGAATCCACATTGTGGATTCAATATTAGACATGGTTTGTAAATAAGATCATTGTTGAGTTGGGTACAATTGTATTGATACATTATATATTTTGGAAAGTAAAATCAACAGTTAGTTTAACAATTTGTTAAACTAACATAACTTGTATATGTATTATGTTAGAGGAAAATGAGCAAAATGACTATTTATATAGATGAATACTTTTTTTTTAATAGATTTTTCAGTTCTCTGTTTTAGTGAGAATCAAATTGTAAGATGGAATTTATATGTATTAACTTATTAGAAAACGATCAAAGAACGAATAATAACATAAAGCATTAGATGATTTTATTTTTCCATAACTGGAATATATGAAAGACTATATAGTTGATCAGAAGAAGGTTAAATCGTTGTTACTTACCACAAGTTTTAGCATATTGATGAATATATCGATCGTACGTGTTATAAACTAATTAATATAAGAAAATTCATAAGTGGATGATTATTATATACGTTTTATCAATAACTTGTTTGTCATTATTATTACTAGTGTTTTTAGATTTAGCTAGTTGATAAATTTTTGTGAAGTTGAGAAAAATGTTTTAGTTGAAATGATTAGATTTTTTATTAAAGAACTGTCAAATAATTGAGATACATAGTGGAAGAGATCAAGTTTTCGGGTGAGTAGCATTTATTATCATATGTATATAACGAAAAGTTTTGCTTATGATTTCGTTTTAGTTAAGTAGGTAAAGAATAGGAATAGTAGACTCATTTATTGATTGTAAATATTAGAGTAAGTTTGAGATATGATTTAAAAAGTCTTGACTATAGCAGTATGGAATGATTTTTTTCACCACGAACTTAACAGAAAGGGAAAAAAGCCTGTTAGCAATTAATAGTTAGTAAAGTAACATGTTAACATTGATTTTTTTAAATTTCTAACAGAATTTTTATAGTACATCACAATTGAAGTTTTGATATTTGTTTTATACAAGTTAGATCAAATTGTAATATTCACAAAACTTCTTTTGTATCGAAAATGAATCACAATTATCGCCAAAATGTGTTCTTCGAAATCGATATATTTGTTCTGGCCGAGCTTCTTTACAATCTTCTACAGGTGTAGCAAGAAATTTGTTTATGTCAAATTGTTGCGGAATAAGAATATTAAAGCCTCGTTGTTGATATTTATATAAACGTGGAGCTCTTCTCGTGAATTTCGATGTAGAAAATGGAACAGCATAGCATGTTGTAAAATCAGAGTTTAATGCTTGTAAACATGCAAATGAAATAATTACTTTTTTCGAGTTGAATGCAGCAGCACAAATATCTAGATCAAATGAATGAATAATTCGTGAGATATTAGTAGATGTGGTAGTTGGACGAATAAGTTGAATAATAAGTGATGGTGCGAAATTTTTGTCATGAAAAATATCATTAATAGTGAATTTTCGATACAAATCAAACTGAACTAGTCTATTGAACCATATAGTTTTTCGTCGAACAAAATATTTGTTTTGTAATCTGTTTTCTAAATCATCCTAAAAATGTTGATGTTAAATACAAACACATATTGGGAGAAGAACTTAATTTAACTGAATGTTATTTATTGTTGAAATTAAATGGGTTAACGTAGTTTTTCAAGAATATTTGTTTTGAAATGTATTCTTTAAAAGATTATTTTATTTTTTCTATGTAAAAGATATTCTGATTATTTGTAAATAAACAAGTATAAAAGTGACTTTGATTTAGAAAAGGATTACCCATAGTTTATATGTATTACGAAATAATGAATAGTTAATGTGAACCGAATAAAGGTAGATATTGTCAAAATTAAAGCCATTTTAATTTATTCGTTAATTTTTGTTAGGGGCTTAACAGTTTTCAGTTTTATCAAGCAATTCGAGATAACTGTATTTAGGGATAGAAATGAAGAGAATTCATTATGAATTAATTACTGGAGTTAATTGCTTTGTTAATAGAAGATAAGTCTTGAAAGAAGATTCTGATTAGAAAACTAAGCTTTTTCATATCATATTACAGATGATCCTTAATAATGCTTTTAAAGAAGAACACTACTTAAATCTTGCCACAGATATTTTAAACAAGTGTTCACTTTCTTTCAGAAAAAATAAATCAATCTCTGATGTATTTTGAAATAAAGGTCGAGCAAGTAAAGATAAAACAACTGAACCACCAGCAATAATAAAGAGATTCCAATCGATGTAATTGCTCCAAGTATGATAATCATATTGAGAAGTAAAATTTTCAAGAAATTGATCGAAGTTGTTAACAATGTCTGGTTTAGATTGATTGTATCCAAAAGTTTTAAATAATGCATATTCTTCATCGCAAAGTGTACGTGGTTCAAGAAGATCTGTATATATATATACATATTAATTATCAATATCATTTTAATGTTCGCCTTTTTTTAATTATCTTTAATAAAATTGCTTTTCTTGGTCAATGTTTTTGATATCAACTCTATATTTATCTCATATCAGAGGTGCTTTCTTTATACGTATCACTATGATGTTTTCGAAAAAAATATTATTATGGTTCATCAAACAAACAGAAATATGTACTAAGTTATAATGAATTATGATTAAATACAATATTATTTATATGCATGCACAATTTTTTTTAAAATAAATATTAAAGAAGAAGAAAAAGAATTTTCATGCACGAGTATTCGAAAATATCTAGAGTAGGATAAGATGCTTCATAATAAAATGGTGTAAATGACCATAATCGACAATACAAGAAAAACGTAGCTGTAGAATAATATTTTACTGATTTTTGGATCACGTTGAATTTGAAAGCTCCATAAACAAAATCGCTCCAATTATAGGAAGACAAAACAAGGCTAATGCGATTTTGAACAATCATAAATGGTGATTTTGGCATGTCAAGTAATGATTTTATTTCTCTATCAAGTTTAATATTCGACTGTAAACGTAGCAATTGTATTAGATGATAGTTACCAGAGACCGTCACAGGGCATGATTATAAATTGAACTGAAATATTGAAAAAGGTAAAGACTAAATGAAAATGTTGTAACCGCTGAAAAGTAAAGTACTCATATTTTATTTATCTATATTCGAGAAAATATAAATATGCGCTTAAAACATAATTAAATATGAGTAGCAAACAGCAATTAAGATTATCACAAAAATCAGTTCACTGCAAAAATAATGCGTTTATCGTGATCTGGCGAATTGAATATGTATATAATTTGAATAAGTGAGAAATCGAGTAAATCTTTCACATTTATTCTCCTCAACTCATCGTGCTGGATAAATAAAGACTCTTCAAAATGTACCAGTAGCAAGAGATTCATTGTGTATTATGGGGTGGTAAGATTTATCATGAAATAAGAGATTTTCTAATTTTGTAGAACCGGGCGAGTTCATATCAAGTGAAAATAATTTAAAACATAGAGAACTAAGCATACAAAACTAAAACACGCGAAGAAATTTACCATTAGAACATGTTGAATCTTTAAGTAAAATTTCCTCTGGAACACTAAGCTCATATCTGAAATCATTTAGAAAAAAACCTCATCATACACATAATTCTTAAATTAGCTCGCTCTCTTATACAATATTAAATGATTCTACCATGTTTTGCATTTCTCTTTGAAGCAGTATTTTATTTTTATAATTGAATTATATGATAATAAATGAGTAAACTGGTATTGTCCGAACTAGGCATAGTAACAAATTTCACAGTGACTGGTGCATAATGACATACATTATAATCCAACACCATGTCAGCATAATCGACTGAAAAATCTGCTATATATCAGTTTATAGGAAAAATTATCAGGGCGCAGGGCAGGGCAACTTTCTATTTTTTCGCCCTGTCCTAAAACAGGACATGGCAGGACAGGGCTGCCCTGTGACGGTCTCTGATAGTTACTAATAGCGAGATGTGATTCGTTGGCCAATGCAAAATGGAATAGATCGATTCCAAATAATTCTTTACTCATACGATCAATTATCTCGCTTGATAACATAGGTAAAAATAATACGTCCATGCAATGTTATACAAAAAGTTAAACTGAGAATTAAAAATAATGTAATAGAGTCAAATACAAGATAAAATTAAGTGAAGATCATAATTTTATTTTTTATGTGCGCTCAAATTGGTGAATACCAAATAAATGAATATTATTAAACGAAAAAAGTTCATAATTTTAGAAAATTGGATAAGTATACATATGAATGATGTTAAAGAGAATGAATCGGATGAAATAACTTTAGGAAATAATGAGTATAACGATAAGGATAAATTTGATGAAAGTAGATAATTTATTTAGATATGCAGATGATGATTTTCATTTGTTTAGAGAAATATTGTAAAATTCTGTTACTATCATGATTATACTAGAAATACAAGCCTAAAAGAAAATGTTTTTATTGGTCCAGAAAATGATAATAAGACTTCTAATCGAATTAAAATGAATGTACGATATAGAAATTTAGAAATGCATATCTTGTTTTAGTATTCTATTCAAACGGAATGCCTGATAGTTTTTTTTTGTGGCGGTTGTGATGAAATGAGCAACATTTGTATATACAGAATTTTATGATTCAACTTTAGTCTTGTTCGCTTTGAGTTAATAATATAAATCATGAAGTTGATTGCTTTACGTTGGAAATAGAAGAAGTATGTCAAGTTGCAACAATTTATTTTTACATATAATTTATTATAAAGATTCGAGTGAAATGTTCGGAAAGTCGTCCTCTTTTTATAGTTGAACCATATACTTATGTTTTGGTTCTTCTAATTTGTACTTCGTCAGTGGACTATGGATTTTGTCCTTCAATTACGATTAGTATCGGATCGATAATGCACTCAAATCACAGTGTTATATTGTTTGGTCAAGTTTGGACGCTTTTTACATAGAAGATTTTACAAGTTAGTTAAAATTTTATGAGCACTGATTTGGAATCTAAACATATTTGATAACTTAGATTTTAAATAGACTAAGACAATACAGAGTATATTTTAAACTTAGATTTGCAGTAATAAAAAAACTAATGTAAGTGTATATTTTGTATGATCTAGCTCTTCCTTTTGCACAAGGTTACGCTACTTTCATTGAACGCTGATTTTGTTTTTAAAAAAATTTTATGACATGTAGCTTTAGCGGGATTGACACACTCTCATAGTTAAAATAGTTCAGGAACGCTCTAAGATTTACTAATAAGTTATTTATATTTATTTTGAATATTAGTTTATAGAGCGAAAACGTAGATTAATTTATATATATATATATATATAGGGGTTGAAAGATATATGATTTACAGAATTATTTTTGTTTGAATAATTAAAACAAAAATTAGTATGATTTATTACTAAGTAAGTATTGTACATTATTAACGAAATTTATTGTATTAGACATCATAGTTGTATTTGACTTATTAGTTCACGTTTTAAAAGATGTAATAGTATAGTTAAGAAGTTCATTGAAAATTTAACATTGACTGAGAAATATGATTTAAAACTTTATGAATTGTGTATTTCGATAATAGAATTGGTATTTTTATGAGATAGGAACAGATATTGACTTTAATGAAAATAAATATAATAGCAATGTTATTGAAACAATAAATTAAGTTATATATTCATTTTCACAGAATAAAAGTAAAGGTTTAAGATCTGCTGGTGCATCAGGTAAAGCCCATCATTTTTTTGCAATATCGTCTATAGAAAGGTCTTGATTTAAATCATCTGATATACTTTGGATAGTGATGTATATATTACAATTACATTGCAGAAGTAAATCAATAAACTTTAATATATCTTGACAATGAATAGGTTCATGATACATAGTATGTTTAGAATCAATTTTAAAAAAGTAACCTTTTGTCAAACGAAATTGACGCAGAATATAATAATGATAATCTTGTTGAATAAGCAGAGCTTGAATATTTTGAGTATTAGATAAAATTAAACTTCGAATAGGACAATTACTATTCTCTAATTTATTAATTTGTAGAAGCTGTATATTAAAAATATGACGGAGAGCTGCGTCTAAAACTTGAATATCATAATCTCCACTGTTTTCGTAATAGTATTGTGTAATTCGTATCGAATCTCCATTTCTACATATTTGTTCAGCAGCCGCTAAATTGTTAGCTATTTCTACTAAATACTCATCACTAAATAAATCAAGATTTTGTGCAAGCGCACGAAGAGAGTGTCGTCCACAATAATTTCGATCTTGTTCCTCACAAATGATGATATTCTGAGAATTTTTCAAAAATGAATGTTTAAAATAAATTTGATATGTCACATTTTAACCGTTTCATATCACCACAATCTGAAGTAGTTTGTATAGAAACTTTATATGATGGTATTGGTGATAATTTAGGGATATTCAATGACTGTGATAGACACCAATCAGTATAGTTCTATAATAAGATATAGTTAATCATAATATAATTCAAATAAAAAATATGACCTCGGATTGTAGATATTGTTCAATTTGAATTGGAAACTCTTCTTCTAATTTATGCAAGCGGGCCATTTCAAGTAATGCTGCTTTAGACACCTAGTACATGAATTTATGTTAATTAATAGTCAACAAGGGTGGATTACTTTGAACGATTTACGCTCGTATGCTAAGATTACAATATCGGTTAATTTTCGTGTACGACTTAAAATCGTGTAGAACATTCCAGGTTTCCAATTTATGTCGGTGAGATCAACAACTAACTTATTATAAGTCATGCATTGCGAACGATAAACTGTAATTGCATAACCAAGACTAAGTGGTAGTTGTGTTCTTGTCATCCAAATTCCGTTTTTATCTTTATAGCCGACTTGTTCTGGAATCATTTTATATATGGAACCATTATTTAGTTCTTATAGCAGAAAGCATTACATTAAATTAATTTAACAGTTTAACCTATCTTACCGAGTTCGACATATTTTGGTATTGTCATGGTCACTGCTATATTTAGATTTGGAAAGACACACCGATTAGAGATAGGCAAAACAATATGAGAACTATTGTCCCAAAATAATATCTTTTATAGTTGCTTCAGTTCCGTTAACCATAGCCCCATCGAAATCAATATTTCGTCGACAAATTACACGTGCACCGATACATAATGGTAGTTGTTCGAACATGTATCCACAGTCGTTTTCGTCACCTGAAGGTTGTAAAATAATTTTAGATTCTTTTTGACTAGCTTTGACTGGATTGAAAAATAATGTACGAGCCATACCAATTTTCTAAAAATATAGTTTATTTCATGAATATATAATGAAAGACTTAAACTGACGTCTATAGATTGAATAATTCATATTGGTTTTTTCAATTTCACTGCTGTGTCCTTCAATCTGATAGAATTTCTCTCATTTGTTTTAGATCCTACACTATATGCATATATAGCATTTGAAAAATCGACCGATTGTAATTCAGATAATCGCTCTTGATAATGCTCTGGGTTGTCTTCTTTTCGAATACTTCTACTTTTTATTGCAATTTCATCTTCTTCATTGTATTCTCCTGAAATACATCCTTATTTATTGTTATAACCAATTAGTAATAATATACCTAGGCGGATTCGACAAAGAACGTCAAAAAAGACTCTATCATCGCCCTGCCGCATGTTAATATTAAAGTTGATAGGTCTGAATAAATCCGACCAGAGTGAGAAAGTTTCACCAGGAGCTCGCCAAAACATTTGTTTTGCAGCTACTGGTTCACATTGACTCAAATCTTCGAATAATAAAACGGGGATACTCCCAAAATAAACACCACTTTTGTCAGACACTTCAAATATCTGATTCAAGCGTTTGTTTACTTTTTGAAAAAGGCTATGGGAAACCAATGAGATTTCATCAATAATTATCAAAATTAAATCACCAAGTCTGTTTTTAAGTGAATGTATTTTGAACGATGGTGCATCATTAGGTGTTGATGTGTTATCTGGTCGCTAATGGTATATTATAGTATTATTTAGAACATGAAATGTAATGAAAAGTTACCATTCCTAACGCTGTATGAATAGTCCAACCAAGAATATTTAAAGCAGCTTTGCCAATGTGAGCCATTTTCAGTAAACCTTTTTTTCTTCGTTGACGATTTCGAACAGCCGATTCACTAATACAAAAGTCAGTTAACATTTGTTCGATAATAGAAATGACATAAGATTTTCCAGAACCAGCTAAACCATTGACAATTATATGGGTGTGGGTGTGAATGAAGATAAGGCAATGACATGTGCACCCACACCCACACCACACACTCTCAAGTATGAATTAGAATAAGTCTTGTTGGTTCTTATATTTATATATAAGTAATCATATTGATTTAATGCCATCTGATGAGATCCTTAAGCAAGATCGAAACGCGTCATGGCTGCCTATATCACACCCTTAATCGACGTTACCGAGTTCGATCATTTCAGATATATATAATGGGAAAGAGAACGAAATGGCTTAGTCTATGTCTACGACTTCGAACATTTCGAATATATATAATGGAAAAGAAGGAAAGAAAACCATTTAGCTGTCTCCATGTGCTTGACTTCGAACATTTCAGATATATATATAATGGAAAAGAAGGAAAGAGAACGATTTGGCTTAGTCTATATCGATGACTTCGAACATTTTGAATATATGTATAATAAACAGGAAAGAAAGAAAGTGATTTAGCTTAGTCTATATATTTAGTCAGCAAATAGATTGACTCATTTCTTTCTATATATGAAACAAACTCTACGTATACGAGTCCGTTATAGAATTTTTGTACAGATTCGGTTGACCTAAGAATGGTCTTGTTTATCGATGCTATATGTAAGACAGTAGTGTTGACTGTCTAAGTAATGAAATGAATGTTTTTATGGTTGATTGGTAAAAAAGGATGATTTCGATGCAGTATTCGATAATTCATATGAATTCATGAGTGAAATGATGTTGAAGGTCTTAATTACTTGTGCTATGTAATTATACTTAATGAAGTAGGATGACGTCATAGATAGACATATTGGAAGGAAAGAGAACGAAAGCGGTCAAAGAAACGTTATCCATTTCATATACGATGGCCTTTGACCGTTAATCGAAGAAATAGGAAAGGTAAAGAAAAGGATTCAATTGTCTAAATTGGAATAAACCAGTTTAACGACTGTTCATACGCTTCTGATGTAAGCGGGAAAATCAGAAAATTCGAATTAAATAAAACAATATTCATAGACGATCTGTTGAATAGAAAAACGACTCATATCCTAATGTTGCTGAAAAGTTATTAGGGTTGTCTGTCTGTCGATAATAATGTGCAATTTTCCATGGTCAATATGCATCTGAAAATGAGGAACATGGAACATCGCGTTATCATTCTTCTGTTCAAATGAAGTGAATCAAGCATGATAAAGAATCATAACAAAAAAGTTCATTGACAAAAAACAGAGGGTTATCTAGATAGTATCAGATGCTAGTTCAGTTGAAGTCGAATATGAAAATAGACACTGAGGGACACACATCTCTACTATTCTTTCAGATGATGCCAATATCTGCATCTAACTTAGCATATCACATGCTCATGCGTTTAGCTCAATCATACATAGCGTCTCGAAACAGTGAGCAAACACTTAGCGTTACGGTCTTGGTTCAAATTGAATAAAATCCGAGAAATGTAGTTCAAATTTCCATCAGAAGAATTCATTTCCATAACATACTGAAGGTGGCATCAACTTAAAGCTATGAATCTAAGATTCTTCCTGAACTATGAAAGAGAGATCGTATATCGATTCGTTCCCTTTCGGTATCTAGATTTTTGTTCGAAAAATTTTCAGTTTTAAAGAATAGACATGGACTTGTACAATTGTTTATGATTATAGTTAAGTTAATTTTATGGGTGTGGGTGTGGGTGTGGGTCTGTGAGTGAATGAAAGATCCATATCCACAGCGACAGCCACAGCCACACCCGCATCAACTGGCATATAGAACTTTGAAAAGTAAAATGTAGGCCGATTTAGTATCTTATCCGCCCACTTCTTTAGTGTGCAAGGTCGACATCTGAACATAAGCTATCAATGATGAATCAACGACTTTTTCATTACGGATGTGATAAACCGACAAATATGAACTACTTTAAGGATATATTTAATTATGCAATTTTTCAAAAAAAATGATCGAAGATTCGTTCGATTCCGTATTTGAGTCGCTGATGAAACCGTCGGTGTAAAGGATATTTCTCCAGAGCAAATGTCAAAGATTTCTCATAATGCTCGCGAGATTTTGTAAACTGTTTCATATTGTAATAAACGGTTCCAAGATTTTCATGAAGATACGTATGATAAGGATGATCTGATTCCTTTGTGGTGCGGAGAATTTTTTCAAACTTTTCAAAATAATCAAGAGCCTCTTCATATTTTTCCTGAGCATTGCAAACAATGCCGAATGTTTGAAAAGAGACACCTAGTCTGATGTCATTCTCTGAAAGGTATTATCTACGCAGACAAAGTGCTTTTTCGCTTAGCTCTTCCGCTTCATTGTAGCACTTTTGTTCACATTTAATGCGAGCCAAACGACTGTATGCATAAGGAAAGTCGGGAGAAGACTCATTATTTTGATGAAATCTGCGTAACAGCTCCAATCTTTGTAATGTAAATAATTCAGCTTGTTCGTAGTTATCTATTTGATAATAGCTCACAGCAATGTACTCTACAGCATTGCTTATATTGACACGATCTTCTAAGGGATCAAATATTTCTTTACTCTTGTGTAAAAATGGCAATGCTTTCTCATATTCATATAAATGAAAGTAAGCTTGTCCAATATTCAAATAAGAGTGACCAAGTATAAATTCGCATTGTTGTGGATCTTCCATTGATTTGTCTAAAACTAAACGAGCGTAGTATAATTCGAGTTCGAAATTTCTTTGAACATGGTATAGTTTTCTCAGTTCATTATAAGTCACGACAAAGTCTTTAATGGTAGTGCACAATGTCAGTGCATGATTAAAAGAATCCAATGCATGTGAATATTCTTTCAGACGGAAAAAAGCCAAACCTTGATATCGATATACGTGAAGAAGACGATCATTAGAAAATAATGAAGCAATTGTGGCGCTTAAGTTGAGACATGCTTCGAAGTATTCTAAAGCTTCTTTTGGTTGCTTCATTTTCAGAAACAAGCGTCCAATAGAATAGAAAATTTCAAAGGCCGTTTCCGATTCAATAGGCATATCTAAATTGAGTAGCAATTTATAGTTCGCGAGAGATTCTTCGTACTTATTCAATCGGTAGTAGGCTCGCGCTATGTAATGCAGAATCTCTTGAAATGTCTCATTATGAAGTGGTAAGTGACGTTGAAATATTACGGCTGCTATCGAAAAATTGTTCAGACAAGTAGAATATGAGCCTCGCATGAAATAATTGCGTCCAATATGCAAATGAAGAGTGCCTAAAAGACGTGTTTTTTGACAAGGATTATGATTGCTTTCAATCATTAATGCTGTATTCAAATACTGCAAGGCTTGATCTAAATCATTCATACAATTGTGCAGTTCTCCCAAATCACTGTAGAGACCAGCAAAAAAACAATGGTCGTGTGGTAAAAATGATCGATAGATTTGTTCTGCTTTTTGATATGCATGCAATGCTTCTTCATTGTTATTAGCAACCGCATAAAGATGAGCTTGACAATGATATATTTTTCCCATTCTTGCTGGATTGGTTTGTGAACATTTTTCATATAACTCAGAAGCGGAGTCATAACATCTTTTAGCTTGTATTGTACAACCGCTACGAAAATACACTAATCCCATGTGCTGATAACAATCACCGATAGAAAAATGTTCCAATGGTAAACATTGACGATATATATCGAGAGAATAGTTGAAATGTAGAATCGCATCAGAATAGCTACCCAAGTAAAAATGCGTCATTCCAATAATATCATGAGCATTTGCGATTTCCAAAGCTATTGATGGTAAATATGCAGTATAAATGCGTAACATTATTTCGAATAACTTTAAAGCTTCTTCATGTTTCTCCTGGCCATCACAGAGTAGTCCGAGTGTTTCTAAGAAATTCGCTAAATGGAGTAGTTTCAGAGGCCTGAAGCTACCAAAAACCAGTGGTCGACATTGTTCAATACATTCGATTGCTTTCATAAAATTGTTGTCTTCAATATGTAGTTGCGCGATTCGCAGTAACCATGACAACCGCATATCTTGATCTGTAGTCAATGCAAGCTCTTGCTCTCTCACCTTGATTACCATTTCTGAATTAAATACTGCCATCTTTCTCATTTGAATTTCCGTCAAAGGACTATTGCTGTTATCTAATCTGTAGAACTCCTTTAAATAACTGTTGCTTCGCTTTATGTCAGCCATAACAGTATAATAGTTGACCATACAGATATAGAATGCTGCTTCGGTGTTAAATTCATTCAATAGCTTGGGATAATAATGCTCTTGTAGCTTTCGAATATGTTGCGAATCACATGTTTGCAGTTTAATGATCCATACATTATTTTCATATTGAATATTCATAATCTTAAACATAGCCCCGACTAATATGAGAATTTCCTGCTCAGAATTATTCCAGCTATACTTATCAATGTCAGCAAAAGGCGTGGTAGTTGTGCTTGTATCAATATCGATAGCGAAGAGAACAGACTCATAATTAGGACGACGTTGCCCATTGCCTGCAAACATAAGAGAAGCATTTTGATCGAATGATGTCGATAAAAATGTGTTCATGGCAATCAATGATCCAAGACTTCGTTTTAGTCTGTCGAGTTCTTGTGGTGCTATGAGCTGGCCACGATAAACTGTCAAAGTATAAGGAATGAGGTCCAGATCAAGCAATGTTTGAAGATAATCGCAATGCAATTCAATTAGACGAGTGTAGAGCTCTGATAGAATGAAACGAAATTTATAGATATCATCGATGTTTTCTGAACGAAGTGTTCGATTCAATAGACGATACAGAAATGAATCTCGTGTATACCATTTAATGGCATCGTCTGATCGATAGTTTAATTCGAAATAAGAAATTTTGTCCAGTTCAGCTTTGTCATCTGCATAATAATTTCGACAATATTCAACCATATCAAGTTTTGCTTGTTCACCATCGAATGTATGAAAAAGAGCTTCCAAGTAAAGTTGACGCCAGATGAATGCGCCTGACGCTTTCGTTAAGTTGTGAGTTGACTGCCCTATTTCTAATAAACTGAAACTCGATGATGAATTCTCCTTGCAATCGCGCACATCTGCATATAGTTTTTCGATAAGGATATCTTCGCTTGAACAAATATGACGAACTTTTTCAAAATATCGAACTTGATCATTGCATATTTCAACCGTCGAAAGAAGATAGATGAATGAAACTTGTAGTAGAGCATTGGCTCTTGTTAAAATTTCATTATCGACTGATGAGAATGGGTTAAATGGCATAATAAAAAATAAATAATCAACATTGGTATCATGGATAAAATTCCAACATTCTTCAGGATCAAAAAATGTTTTCATATGTGGCTTTAAAGAACGAGCCCGTATTGATGCATCGACACTGTTCTTAAAATCGGAGAATTTTTCATTGAACCAAACGACTTCGTAGAATTTACTTTCAGCTTGATATTCAATATTTTCCCACATTAACTATGATATATCTGCTTATATAAGCAAAATATGTAAATGTCGATTAGCGGCAGTCCTAAAAAAAATTCAGATGATAAATAATCGAAGGCATGAAAGTTAACCCCGCTCTCGTTTTAATTTATGTATCACAAGTCATTTAATCTATGTGAATATTGTTCATATTTCCTTGTGTACATGTGCCTTGTACATCAACATTATTTCTTTCTGCATCTGTTTACATTCATATTTGTGCCACATTACATTGCTGCTCTGCTGTTTGCTCTTGATGGCACAAGTGCGAAAAAATTAATCACTTCTTTTCTGTTTCTTTCGACTACATTCCTTGGTAGTAGCTAATAAAAGAATAACAATAAATCACATGTTTTTATTTCCAAGTTAGCTTATCAGCACGCTGAGATAAAATGAGTTGGAGTTGGCGTCGTGAATTATTGTGTAGCGCATCCAAACTTAAAAAGCTTATCAGCGCAGCCCCTTTGGAGCTGACATGTGAAACTCACGTGCCCCTATCTCCTTCATTAAATCAACATAAAAAATTACATAAAGTCAAAACTGTTTCAGAGGGAAGTTGTTTTCTAATATTAGCTATCATCAGAACAAGAATCTCTTTTATTTGGTGCCGGTGTGTGGATGTGGGTGTGAGTCTTTCTTATAATATTGACCCACACCCACACCCACACTCACACCCGCGCATAGTTTCTCTATGAATGAATAACATTGAAATTTGCTACAATGATCAATGGTTAGAAAAATACTCCTATTCGTCCAAATTGATTTAGCAATTGTTTTTTGACGTTTTCCATTTACGTCACATAGGGATTCATATTGTTTTTCACCTAATTCAATTATTCTAAGAAGAAAAATTGTTCAACTCATCCTAACATCACCTTGTTTTCTCCTGAAAAACGTACACTTCAAGTAATGCTTCTTCAAATTTAACTTGATTTGTATGTCCGATTTCCATATTCTTGAGTCGATTTTCGTACTCAGCCTCCGTTAAAATGTGTCCACTTTTATTTATCTATATAAAGAAGAAAAATACAAAATCATCATCGGTTTAATAGCCAAAAAGAAAAAAAGAACAACGTACTAAACTGGCCCTGCGTAAATATTGTCGCATACGATCTCTTGTAAAGTATTTTTGCAGGTGTCTATCAGTAAGAATGCAGTAGGGTCTATGTGATTTGAAAAAATGACTCGAAATACTTTTATCATCTTCGCTTTTGTTTAAGAAAATTAAAGACTTACGTTGCTGGTGGCGTTAGTGGAGTTGACATTGCTGGCTTCAATGATGACTGATCGATTATGATTTTTCTTCAAGTGAGGAAAAAATTTAAGTTGTAAGAATATGTAAAAGCGTTGCAATGATGAAGAAAACTTTCCAGCGTCCTCTACTATTTAAAATAGAAAACATTTTTTCTTTTCTCTGTTTTTGCCACGACTACAATTTTACTTCATAATTGATGGGAAAAAACACAGGCTCGGTTGCTCGCTTTTTTCTTCCGTTTCTTATTCATTAAGTTCAAATGAATTTCTCTACATCATTGAATAAAATATAGGAAAGCAAAAAACGAGAAACGACTGTTCATCGAACCTATGGGCTATAAAGCATTGCCCTCTTAGTATTTTGAAGCTTTCTGAAAGGAATGTTGAAGTGCTTAAGGTAGAAAATTTTCCACTCATCTCCCCTCCACACCCCACCCGCAGGAGGGGGGGGGGCGCAAAATTCTCCTCCTGAAACTTACACTTATTATTTTCTTCAAAACATATACGTGAGTTCCACAAAAATCAGAATTGGTTGGCTATTATCGTCACACAACGAACATAGCCACGATACATTGACTTTCACATAAAAGTATTGCATCTTTTTGACAATAGAGACTTTCTTCCAACAGTCCATTACACTTTTTTTTACTTTGCCATATAAAGCTTCATAGAAAACTTGTATTTTTTCTCGAGAGTGTGGGTTTGAAGACATATACATTTAAAAGGAAAATCCACACTGGCACAGCACACCAATCCTATAGGTGAATGACGAGTGAAGAGTAGCTACGAAATTGATACACAATATTTATTTTTCATGAACCTTTTGATATTCGGATTATTTTAGAAAAAAGTGGTCAAGTTAGTGGCAGCGGGCAAACAAGAAACGTAAGATGGCGTGGTCATAATAAAACAATATATCTATAGAAAAATAACTGCTTTCGTCAAGTGGCATTCTCAATCATTGGATTAGCAACCACGATAAGTTGCTTATACAGCGAGTCATTTCGGCAACATTTGCCTACGCGAAGCCAATATTTGTTAGCGTAAGTCTTGGTTAAAGTCCTGCGACTAATATTGTCCGTACAATGAAGATGCTAACATATGAACTGATTGGTGGAAGTTTGATTCAACTCAACTTCAACTTATTTTTTGTATAACTGATAGAAACAGAGCATCTGATGTTTTATTCGAATAAACACCTATTACTTTGTGCCGTAAAACTGATATTGCATTTTATTCAAGCGCCTTTCATTTGTCACATACACATATCAAGTTTTCAAAACCATCAGTAAGACGAAGAATTTTCTTATTGCTAGGAAACAAATCAGGAAAAAGACGACGGGCGCTAGCAACTTCATCATCATTGGCATCACGGAGAATAAACGCATGAGCACCATAACAGAGATTACTATTACAAGTCGCATCAAAACGACGGTGCCAGTAAGATTTCCAATGATCAAGCTCAAAAACCAACCACTCGTCCGTTGTCCAATTCTGCCAATCACGAATTTTATGCCAATGATCATCAGGACCGTCAAAACGCCAATCACGACATCGACCACATTTATAACAAGCACGACCACCACAATTGGCCTTTTCTTGAGAAAATTCTGGTATTTTCTTTGATATTGTACTTCGTTGTTCTTCTAAACGAGAAAATTAACTCACTCAAATTTGTTTTGAACAAATTGGCTAAATTATTCAACTTTTGAAGAAGAGAATGCGTAGCATAGGTCATAAAATACAAGTTGGTCTCGAAATGGGTGCATCAGAGCACATCCGGCTAAAATTCTCAGATCGAAGAAGATTGCAGACTTGGGCATTGACCTTCGAGCGTGTTTAGCTGGAAGTAGTTGAAAAATGAGATTCATATCTACACAGTCAAGATTTACTTTTTTGTATGGCTATTTAAAAGAGAATATTAGGATATTTATTGTACTGAAACTCAATAAGAGAGTGTGTGCAATTCTTTTAGAAACAAAAAATAAAAATTGTCTGATTTTGTTGTGTCTCGATTTCAGGTTCACCATAAGCGAAGATCAGGAATTAAATATGGGCAATCCTCGTCAGTAGAACATTGAGGAAGAGGAAGAATATTTGGATGTGCAAAAGCGATGGCAGCGTAAGCTTCAGCAAAACGCTTACGGGAAGCAGGACTCCCACGCACGTAGTGAGAATCATAAGTCTTTTGAAGAGCAGCGACCTCAGGAAAGTGAGAGGCAGGATTAGCAACACCACCGATAACAAGAGCCCTCTCGTCATAACCAGAAGCACGAGCTCGCTGTTGTTGAGAATGTTGTAAAATTTGCTGAGGGGGCCCTAAATTTAAAACTTTCCATTGATTAGATCTAAGACATATTTATCATCATACACCGCTTTCTTCAACGTGTAAGAACCCATTTTCGATCATCTGGATCGAATGGAAGAAAATCTTAAATGAACAGTCTTTAGCAACTATAACTAGGTGTGATAAGTAATCTAAGTCATACTCAAAATTGAAGTGTCGAACTGGTTTGCTAGAAGTTTACGAGATACAAACAGTATTTTCACTCATCCACTCTCTTCTCTTACGATAGATCTCATTATCACATGAATGCGCGGTTCATCTTCGAATGCAACTAATAGAATAGGTGCAAACTAGGAACCAGAAAGCTCAACAAGATGAATACATACACCTTCATCTGGAGTACTTAATGCCTTACCTGCTCCTGCAACTGGTCCAAATGGTACCAACAATCCTTTGAGCTGAAGTCGCAAAGCATGTTTAAACAACGAGCATGTCTTTTTTAAAACAAAAAACTTACCAATTCAGATAACTTGTCTTTTCGGATTCCTGTTCGATCTTGGTCTTCCTGCTGTCGTGAAACTACTCTTCTTTGACCGCCCGTAGCACCATATTCGTTGCTCGCATGATTTTGTTCATTCTTGGTTTCTGCCATAAAACCTACAGTTCAAATAAAAACTAAAGTCAGTTAGTTTAAACACGCTTCATTTGAGTTCTATTGCTTGTAATTTACTGTCAATGTGATTGCTAACTCATCATTCGACAATGAAGAAATAAACGTACTGTTTCTGGTTCATAGCCCCGTCTGCCAGTTCATTCATCTATGACAAGCCAGCATACTTACAAGAAATATGAACCGGGCGAGAGAGATTACAAGAGAAAAACAAATTGAGCAACACTGTGACATCAATGACAAACCGTTATTAACACTACGTTCTTATAAAAAACTTGGACAATTTACTTCACAACTAGATATGATTATGCTAAGGATTCTATTCTCGTCGAATTCTGGTTCTATGCTATAGTTCCTTGAATTCATATTCTATAATTTCTATCTCAATATACTTCGATTGCAATCGTTGGGATAAGTGTACGTAATTTACATTGCTACTCATGCATATAGACTGATATCAGTCGCGGTTCAAGTTGTTCACATTTCACGAATAAAAATAAATGCAGCACTGGGGATAGATTAGGGAACAATTAGCACGGTAAACGTAAAAAATTACCAGAACGATAGTATTGTTCATTGAGAAGATGTTTCAATTCTCTAAATGTCGGGCGACTATTTGGTGATGTAGACCAAGTTTTTGTGATGATCGACCAGAAGGGTTGGCTACAATTAGATGGTTGAGGCAGAAAATGACCATGTGTGACTCGTCGAGCGACATCATCATCGTTTTCAATGTTCGCCCATGGCAATGCACCTCGAGAATATGCTTCCCACATTAACACACCCATTGAATAAACGTCTGATTTTTCTGTATAAACATCCGATGTATCCTTTGATAAAAGTACTTCTGGTGCTGCATATCGAACAGGAACTAAATTCAATATAGTTCTTGTAGCACTTGATATCATTGAATACAACTGACTGTGTCGACTAAGGCCGAAGTCGGTGATTTTTACAATATTCTTTTCTGGTTGATTCTCATCGAAACGAAAAACTAATACATTGCGACATGCCAAATCGCCATGAACAATGTGATTAGATACAAGACATATCATTGCCTCAATAATTTGTAAAAATATTTGAATAAGAATTTTTTCGCCAGGAGATGTCCTTCGATCTTCTAATACATCAGATAAACTTCCTCCGCGTGCATATTCTTGTAAAAGCAGAGCTGAATTATTTTGGTCGGTATTATTTCTATCGTATACGAAACCAAATGTTCGAATAATATGCGGATGACGACTTAAATTCACGTAGAAAGATGCTTCTTTTCTTGCCCGAGCGCCATCAATTTTCAGTAGGATGATTTCTGGTCGATTAGTAGTATCGTGTAACCACTCAGCAGCAAAAATCTTTTTTCCATTTGTCTGAAACAGTGGTCGTACTGTCTTCTTTTTCACATCGACATCTAATATAAATTGATAATTTTTTTCGCGCAGTAAGGTCTCAAATACATCAACGAGTTCTTTCACCTTGCGATTTGGATGGAGTTGATCAATGGATAATGGCTGTCGTGTAAGTGGACTTGTTCCATTACTTCGAATCCATTGTTCGATCGCTTGTCTCTCATAAGTATGGCCGTCGGATGCTACGACTGGATCATGAAATAGATCCATTGTAATTGGACATCGTAATAAGTCGTCTGATGTATTCATATTTGCCATTTCGATTAATTTTTATATTTTTGAAGACTATAATAAGAAAGGTGAAAATAGCAGTTTTTTAGCAAAAATGAAGTCAGTACAAACAGAAACATCATTCTGTATTAGTACTGTTCATGAAATCTCAGAGCAGATAGGCGATTCATTGAAGAGCACGACATTGGTTAATCTATCTAATGATGATAAAACCAATCTGTCCATACTATACTGTCACTGCTCGTTTTTGAAATTCACTGTAAAAAAGATCTGTTTGCAATTCGATTTGATAAATAAAAACTTGAGAGTATGATTCGACAGTTGGAACCTCTCGCTTCGTGTTTCTCGCTCAGATACACTCTCATCAACATCTACACCTAGACTCACTGGCAAGGCACATTTTCGACTCGATGATCCCAGAAAAAATAGCACGATTCGATAGAGAAGGAAATTCTGCACCCAGCAAAATCCTTTGGAGACCTGGCACAGACCAGGAAGTGAACCCGGATAGGAAGCATTCGAATCCGGCGTCAAAAATAATAGAACAAAACGGAACCAACTTATTCGTGTCATTTCAATATAGTAATTGACAACTCTCAGTATAACTAAATGACAAAAAAAAAGAAAAGTTAACTATTTTCATTATAAAAATTTGCACGAACTTTCGAATAATTGAAAAAAGGCAACAACAACAAATCTACGCTTTCCATTTCTGTCCCAATAAAAGCACAAGTTATAAATATGATTATTAGGAAAAAAGCAAATGCAAGTAATTTGTTTGATTGGTTTATAAAATGCATGATCAGTGTCAGAATAACTCAATGCTGAAAGAGAAAAATTAAAGCAAACAAACATTTCAGGTTTTTCCCAGACAACTGACGAAAAAAAAAGATTCTATTGCGTCGGTGAAATCGACGACAACTATCAAAATAAGTAGAATAAAAAAAGAAATAAAATAAACTAGCTTTCTCCATTTCTGTGTTTAAACAAGAGGGTTGGCGTATTGATATTGACACAATCAAACGAAGAACAGCAACGTAAACTACCCGATGAAAAAATATTTTCTGATTTCAATCAAATTATTGTGCAAGAAAATCCAATCTGCAATCGGATTGATAATTTTGAATTGTGCTACAGAACAATCCGATTGCGGTTTGGATTTTGTTGTACAATAATTGGATTGAAATCAGACACCATTTTTCAGTGGGTAGCTGTCGTGTCGTGAAACACACTCGTTATTTTCGAAGAAAATAGCGAGTATAATCTTAATGGCGCTTATTGCCAGCTCCTTCCCGTCATCTCCATTACATACGCTAGCAATCGAGAAATAAATTAAATGTGAAACGAGTGTAGCACTTCAACCACTATGTATTAGTAGAAGTCAACTAAAAATCATACGTGATTTTTCTAGTTTAGCTCCGAAAGGACTGCGCTAACAAGCTATTTCCGATAAAGTTAATGATCACCACGAGTATAACTAAGTGATGAAAGAGAAAGGCACGTACAAACTTGATTCCTTTATTTGCGATAGTTTTCTGCACGTAAGTAAAACATCGGAAAGATGGATAGAGACCATCAACTAGTCTATCGAACCATAAGGTTTCGATTTTATATTCTTTTGGTTGTACTCCAAAAATTAATAAATTACAAAAAGGAGTCAAAAACTATTTTTGCAACAAGAGTGCATTTTGTAGTTTGTTTTTACATCATCTAATAGGTTTTATTAAAAACAAAATATACTAGAAGATGCGTCGCGAAAAGCTCTACAATTTGCATAAGATCGCTTGTTTTATTTCTACCCTTTTAGTTTTCTAAACGGAGAAAAGTCTGACCGTGTGAGTATTGGTCTCACAGCATTTTAAACATCGTTTTTTAACCAATTACAAGAAGCCGTGCTGTGTTATCTGTAGAACTTTCCACGCTGTTTCTTTTGGTGCATTTAACCTCATTAAGCAGACATATTAGGTGGTAAAAATATTCAATCGTAAAAGAAATCTCTTGTTCGTGTCAAAATATTGATTTTTTTCAACGAACAAATTAGAATTTTTTCCGTTTGAAAACAAAAAAGAGTAAAGCTATTTTACGTAAATTGTGGTGCATCTTTTGGTATAGTTTGGTTTTCAAATAAAATCTATTAGATGATGTAAAAAAAACTACAAAATGCACTGTTGTTGCAAAAATAGATTTTTGGAGTAAAATCAAAGGAAATAAAATCGAAACTGTATGATTCGATAGAGTAGTTGATGCTCTATCCAACTGTATCGAAATAATCGCACGGTAATGGGCAATTATAAGAATAAATAATTTTAAACAACAAAGAAAAGAAAAGAATTTTGGCAACTGAATCCCATAGGCAGAAGTATCATGAGAAATAAATAAAAAAAAACGGAAATTCCAGTAATGAAACCTGCTTTTATTTCTCTCAAAAGTTGTCGCGCAATAGTCAGAATAACTGGAGGTGTAAACAATGCGACTGAGCTGTCGCCGCCGTCGTGAGTATTACAAAGAAATTCTTTGAGTGTGGGTATGGATGTAGAATTCATATGTAGATAAATCAGAAAATCTGTAATCACATCCACACCCACATTCTAAAAGGAGTTGACCTACAAGAAACCAATTCCTACTTGGACAAATCATATTGTATTCGTATTAAAGAAGACAACTTTTCAATATCTTATGATTACATGTCGAAATAGTGAGAGTATTCATTAAATAATTTCTCGCAGGAAAAAACGACAGTTGACGGTGGATGATGGCAATGTTTTTTCATTATATCAGGTGTTTACGTAAAGAAGTTTGGGGAAAAGTAGGAAGAAGAAAATGAAATTTCTGGTTCTCTCTCTTTTTTTGCGATTCTATTGATGGAGAAGAAAATAAAATAAAATGATGAAAAACTATCGCTCTATGCTCTGTTATTTTCTGTCTTTAATACTCATATAAAAGTTTTGCAGAAAAAGCAAAGAGAAAATACTGCCGTGAAACGACTGCTTTCATTTTTACTCAGAGAAATAGACAATAGAAAATCATATAGTTGGCTTGTTTCAAGTGAGTTGCATAGTGACAGTATAAATAAGAACACTTTTTAATGAATGCATGTTCTTAAAAGCAAGACATCTCACACTGTGAATGCTCACGAGTCACCCGTAAGTCATTGCCCTTTTAATATTGTTGAAATTTATGTCTATTAAATGATAGGGATTGAAATCTCTCATGAAATGGCATATCTTTTTAAACCAATACAAACTTCGTAGCACTCTAGCAGTCTGCGGGGAAGTCGTTATTTTAACGACTTATTCACCAGGATTCTGACGACCATGTAATGCATGCAAATATAATCTCCAGTCGTTTTTGTGTAACTTGACGAGAGGTATTCATTGGGAAGAAGAGATCTGAATCATTTTTCTGGGTGTGAGTGTCGGTCTTGCTCTTACCCACACCAGCCCACCCACATCCACACCCACACCCACACCCTAAGGAATAGAGAGGAATGCGTGCTGAACATACAACTTTTCTGTGTTCTCTTTCGAGTAATGCTTTCAGAGTTCTAATTAGAATAGTATCTATTCTAGATACCACAAGAATTAAATCAGATGGCATCCAACAATAAATACGAATATCTAAATGAAACGTCGATTGATGAGCTTTTAATATGCCACATTTGCAGAAGTCCTTTGGTTGATCCTATATCAAGTCCATGTCAGCATACAGCCTGTTGTCAATGCATTAAGAGGTGGCTCAAAAATACTTCATCTTGTCCTGTATGCCGAAAATCATTGGTAGAAAACGATTTGAAACCTGTTACCGAGCGTATTCTCCTCCAAATGCTGAATCGACTTAAAGTTAAATGCACAGAATGCGGACAAACAGATCTGGAAAGAGGAAATTTCAACGATCATATTGAAAAAGCATGCACCAATTCCACTGTCGAGTGCCCATCGGCAGCCATCAAGTGTCCATGGAGAGGGCAGCGAGATCAGTTGAACGATCATTTAGCCACGTGTGTTTTTGAACCGATCCGACCTATGTTTAGCGAATTGATCAACGAGAATCAACAACTAAAAGAGCAAGTTCAGCAACTTCAGATGAATAATCAAAGACAGCAAGATACCGGTGCACGTGAAATGAACACAACAGGTAATATAAATTCACTAATTATCAGAGAAGATTGCCACGGTTCACAATGAAAATCGAATAGGACTGTTTGGCAAGAAGCTGCTGATTAAAATCCAACTCGAAAAAAGCAGATTCTAAAATTTTGAAAGATACTATATAGTGGTCTCTAATTATTTCTCTCTTATCCGATGATTTCTAGTGATAACCCGAGGTTGGCCCAAACAAAACTATGTTTAGTCCTTACAGTAGTGAAGAAAGAGCTTCCTTGAATCTGATTGCTCAATAGATCATAGGTCTCATTATTGTAAGAAATAAAATGGAAATCAGCGTGTTACTGCTAATTATATCGTGGAAGATTTTCTGTGACATAAATGATTTCTAATAACTGTAGATCCTTTTCAATGATTTTGTCACCTTTTCTAGTCTTTCATCGCGCCCTTGATGCCTCACAGTGATGCCTTGTACAGAAATCAGTTTATTTTTCCTTGAGATTGCAGTGAATGCTAAAATCTGCCCGTTCCCACTTGTTAACATCTCAAGAGTCTTAGTATCCACCGTTACACAGTAACGCTTAAATAATTCTTAGTAATGAAATAGGCTGAAGTTAAAGAGTTTTGCAGCTCAAATAACCAATTGTATCATTCGAATAAATTTGGTGCGATATTCGGTAAAAAAGAGGGTTGGCACATGCGATGTTTGACGGCACATAACGGATATTGTGTAATGTTAGATATAATCTCGTGATTTATATTTTTCTTATCGAAGCACCTATCGTCGTGCACGTCATTTAAAAAGAATCATTATGTAACGAAGAGAAATTATTCAACAGTACATCACTCGCTACTATCTGGATCAAATATCTTTGTTGAAGGTAATATTCAATCAGGCTCTTAAGCCTGCAATATTTACCTTTCTTATCTCACTAGCATGTGAGATAAATTTTGATACATTCTTCCACTAGTGTATTAACTGATTGTATTGTTCAGGATTTTTCAATGGCAATCGGACACTGATAGGCATAATCGATGATAGTGACCCTCGATCAGAGATCAATTTGTATAACAAGGAATTATATGATATAGACATGGAGTATGTGGTTCAGGAGGCGATAATCCGTAAACAGTGCAAGATACTTGACTTATCGGCCAACCACATCAGGTCAGAAGGAGCCTCAGCTTTAGCTAATGTACTGGCCACCAATCCAATATTAGAGAAACTGTATCTGGACCACAATTGTGTGTCCGATATGGGTGCACAGCAGTTGGCACAAGCCATTTCGGCGAATAACACGAATCTAAGAGTACTTCTTCTCGGTTCAAATTGCATTACATATGAAGGCGCACAGCATCTAGCAGAAATGCTCAAAACAAATCGAACACTAAATCGGTTGTATCTCTTCGACAATAATATAGGTGATCGTGGTATTCAATTATTAGCTCAAGCATTAACTCTTCATAATAGAACTGTCACTCATATTGATCTTAATGGAAACACGTTAGAAAGTGATTTGACAGTCGATTTTCTGGTTGACATGCTTAAATCTAATCAATCGTTGAAAGAACTTCGAGTATGCAAATGCAATTTGTCCGAAGCTAGCAAAATTAGACTTCGAGATACTGTAAGATCGAAGCGAGATTTCGAACTAAGAGCGTGAATGTCTTTGCCAAGTATATTACAAAAATAACAGTTGTAACAATATGAACATGACACCATCTTTAGTTCAGAAAGACGTTTTATTAAAACGAAATTAATTCACTTTTTTTTGATTATATTGATTGTCGTAAATTATAAGTAAAATTGATTGTAAAAATCAGATATATCTATATGGTTGTTTCAACTTATTCTTTTCTAGATTTAGAATGTGGATATGGATGTAATCTTTATCAAAACCTAATACATCCACGCCGACATTCTCTCGTAACTTTATCTTGCTCACAAAGAGCTCTAAATTTACGATTTTGACTTTATTGCAAAATGAGAAATCAGTGAAGTACGAAATAACTGTAGATGAAGAGAAAATTCGTATTTACATATTATCTTAGCTATAGCGAAAATTGCATTGTTACATTTTCTATTCGGTGTTATAATTCACAAGTTCGTTAAACAAAAAGACGATTAGGGAATATTAGGGTCTTCAAAAACTCATAGATGTGTGGGTATGAGTGTGATATAAAAGTTCTATTCGAATTCATTCATATACTCCTACTCACATCTTTATTGCGATTTTAACATCTACTGTGCTACTCAAAATTTATGAAAATGATCTATTATCTTTTCCAATTTTCCAATTTTCTTCTTCACCTATGGGTCATAATAATAGGTCGAAGCTTCATCATGCGGGCAATCACATTTTGTATAGCTTCATTTTGTGAATATGATTAGAGTTGTAGATGCACCTGTAGATTATCTATCTTCTTGTATTCACATCTAAATCACGTTTGCTCTTGTATTCTTTTCTGTACAGCGCAGACTAACTTCCGAACGGTATTCCGAGAATCATATCGAGCAGGAATTGGATGGAATTAGACGGAATCAGTTGGAACCATGACTGATTCCGTTTGTACCCAGTTCCGGCATTAGAGGGAATTCCGTTCAATTCCGAGAATCGATTAAATCGAGTCCGGAATTGTTGAAACTGATTCTGAGGATGGAACTAGTTCAGCAATCTTCAACATTGCGGAATAGGATGACTGCCCCCACACCTCGGATTGTTGCACAATACCCAAGTAAGCAAAAAATGAAGGAAGACTGCCGACATGACTAGTCAGAAATGTCCGCAGGATCCGTCTAGTCTAGTCTGAAATGTCTTGCATATCCGTCTTATCTAGTCAGCTTAATGAGGAGTGTCTTACAAACACGTCTGTACTAGTCTGAAATGTCATTGAGCCCAGTCATGCCTAGTCCGTGTTGTCTGTTGACCTAGTCCAGACTAGTAAGAAGATTAAAAACAGAGGTTACACGGTGGATTTGAACATCCAGCCCGACAGTGTTTGAGATATGACGGGCATCCTGACGGGAGACTAGGATACTGAAATAGACTGCCGTAAGTATATATAGTCTAAACTTATATATTGACTCGCATCCATGCATAGAAAATGAGAAACAAACCGACGTACACGGTATTGACCAGTCTGAAGCATCTTTTGGACACCTCATGACTAGTCCGTTTTTTAGAAGTGTTTATTTTACTCAATGCTTGTCGAATTTTTTTCTACCTAGAAGTACAATTAGAGAGTCTGCTGTCATCAATAGTGCATTCGAAAAGATTTAATATATTGCATGCATCCCTGTCTTGATATATTCTATTTTATTTTGCATTAGCATATGCTAAAAGTTTAAGAGTGTATCAAAACATAAAATAGTAGGGGTTAGTACTAACAACAAAATTCATCTCGTATCTGGGAGTGCTAATTTATATATTTTTTTTCAAAATAAGAGATGTACTAAATTTAAAAAAATTGAGAAGCATCTAAATCTTTTCATATAATACTATTATGTTAGTATATTTTAAATATCAATTCTAATAATTTAAAATAAACCAAAAATAATTTTTATTATTAGATGAATATACGGTGATTTTAATTTAAAACTAACCTAAAAAATAATATGAAAAAAATTAGCTTCTTCCCGGTATAAATTATTTTAATTTTTATACTCAAATTAATGTTTTTAAAACCCAACTAATTAATCGCACTTGCTTATAAATCAAAATAAATTTCTCGAAAAAATTATAAAATCTTCCTAATTTATTTTTATTCAATGTTATCTAAAGTAATCACGTCTCGGTAAAAGATAATTTTTATTGATAAATAAAATTAAAAATTCGGAGTAAAAATTGTATTAAATAACATCTTAGAATGATCATGAGTGTGCAGAATATGACTTCAAGATCATATGACTCAATGGTTCTGGCGACGGGTAAGTGTCACATTGTATACATGTTCGAATCTAATCTTCATCCTTACATATTTTCATTCAGACTAGTCCAGACTCGTCCACTATATAAGGCTCCAGCTGGTTGTATACTCGTCCCAGACGCCCTTAATTTTTCATTCATAAACCATTTCCGGACGGGCGACAGGGGCACTCGTCGCGACTACTCTTATTAGATTTTATGACTAGTCGTCAATCAGAGTACTAGGACGCGTATGCATGGCAGATAAAAACTCAGACTAGTCGTGGAAGAGTAGTTTTTGAGACAAAGACTAGACGGGACGGGTTGACTTGACTAGAAAAAAGACTAGTCATTTAACCAGTCTTTTGCTCACTTGGGTTATTTAGGCTCCTATTCTTGTGTTTCGAAATGAAGTGGGAACGCAATTGAACTGTAAGGCAGCAATTCACAATGCAACACAATCTGGCTACACACCAATTGTATGCGTTGCTCAAGACACTTGTAAAGACAAACCAATCGAAGATCCAACATTCATGAAAAAGCTATTAGAAATATCCGATAGTAAGACTGAACAATTACCTGGATTATTACCTTTTGTTCCTGGAATGTCTGCTATTTTAACACAAAATATTGCTATTGAACTGGGTTTTATCAACGGGATTAATGGAATCTTTCGACAACTAGTCTATCAGTCCGATTCTATATCAACAGATGTTTTATCACAAGCATTTCCGAGCAACACGCAATATGTTCATCGACCTTTAAATGCATTGAGTGAAATTGCTCGATCGAAAGTTGAATGCAATCTTGAAGAACTTCAACCAAAACTCGTCCCAATACCATTAATGGAACAAACATTTCGTGTTGACATTACTGACATTCTCCCGAAAGGTAAAAAGTCAATATCAAATGAAAAAGCAATTTTATCAATAAAGCGGCGCGCACTACCATTTGTGCCTGCCTATTGCATCACGACACATAAGAGTCAAGGCCAAACGTTGCATAAGGTTGTAATTGATTAAAAACTGCCAAATGAAACTGACGACATTGCCACAGTATATGTACCTTTATCACGTGTAAAACGTTTGGCTGATCTTATTATTTTACGCCAATTCGATTACAAGGTTTTGCTTATCAAACCAAGTAAATCACAAATCGCCGAAAGAGAAAGACTCGATAAACTGTATTTAGATACACAAACGAGTTTTCCCGATTGGTTTCAATGATTTTTCTGTATTGCTCAAAAACTTTTGTTATCCACGTTCGTTTTTCTTTCTATATAATTTTATTTTTATCTATTAACTCTATGTTTTTTTTTACATTCAAAGCTTGTTTTTTTTCTGCAATATCTTGTACATATTAGTGTTGTTCTTATATGGTTAACCGTATTGTTGAGTGATATGTGCTAGATATAGATATTTGCTTGTTTTTATATGTATTTCATTCTTCAGTTTTATCATACATTAAATATATTTGTCGCATGTGATTGCTCATAAAATTATCAATTTAAATATCTTTTCCAATAATTCAAAATCATGGTACTCATAGAATCACTCTATGCGACCATGCAACTAAAACAAATGCATATATTTGACTAAAAGAATGTTGGTAAAAAAACAATCTTGTACTTGATGTTAGGGTTTCCCTTATTTCTCATTATGATATGAATATATTTTCTAATTGAACTGCATAGAAGGCAGTTGAATATAAACACGAGCACTCAACATCCATTGAAAGCATATATCTCATATTATCATTACTGTATGAAAGAGTAATATTTGTGTCATGAAACGACTTTATAAGTTAATTTAGATTTGAGTACCCACCGTTTTACGTTATCGATAACTTTTCATTGAAGAATTAATCTTTCTATTATGTTTTAGCTGAAGAACTGAATACAGTTTTTTAAATACCACAATGAACAACGAAGAATTCTAGGAAACTATTTTTGACAGCAGCTAGTTGTAGAAATTAGTCGATAACAGTGCTAATTCTAGGCCGAGATTCACAATAAGTCTAAACTGACTATACTATTATAGTATTATAGATCATAATAATAGAACTGTAACAGACGTCTAGCTTTAACTAGCATTGTTACCAATCCCCTCAACAAGGGGAGATAGAGTACAAGTAGTCTTAACTACTCAATTCAGTCGAGGGTCAAGCGAGTCCAAGCGACGAGCGTTACTTGTAGATTTTTTTCCAGTATATGTATTAATAAAACCTATGATGTTGATATTCGGTATAAATAAAAAACACTGTTTATTGACTTGTGTGTTTCTGCTGACTTAAAAGACGCGTCTTCAATAGACAGTTGATATCGAGCATTTTCTAGACCAATTCGAATTATCACATGTTTTTTTTTTATAAAAGGTCAGTGTCCATTTCACCCTCATCAAGCAACAAGTAAATTATTTATTATTTTTCCTTATGATTTGTTTCTTCTAACCATAGGAAACAATGCTTTTGATCCCAAAAAAAGAACAGATCTGCCAAAACGCGTATTAGATATTGTGTTAAGCAACTTATCAGTATTTACTACAATAAATAATTATGAAATTTATCTTAAAACTCGACCAGCATCTACTATGTTATTATATAATTCGTTTGAACTAGCTAGTAAAACGATAATATGTAAATCTTTTCCAAAAACTATGTCAAAGTGTTCACATGATCAATATCGAAAGGAAACAACCACTAATAGTAAGTAGTTAATCTTTCATTTTCAGTCGATTCTATTTTCGATTCTTCTAGATGAATTTTCTGTAAAATAAAAAAATAATGATCAACAACAATTGTCATCGATTCAAGTAAGCTTAAAAAAATATATCTATGATTATAATATGATGAAGTTTTCTGTCTCTCTTGCCTAGTCATGTTCATCATCGAATGATACTCCAACAAAAATATCTACACTAACAAAAAAAGAAGATATAATTCATACCCAAGAAGTTTAAGCAACCGATGATATGCCACCTTTGGCAAGTCTTCTGAGCTGCTCTGTTAGAATAGAATGATGTCAGGTAAAAAGTCTACATGATAAATACAAAAACAACCATAATATTTCACTTGCTTTTTTAAATTTCTTTTCATGTAGATGAAGATATCTGTATGCTAGGTAAAAATCTTGAGCGAATCATGAGCTTCAAGAGCAAGAAGCTGAAAAAGAACAACACAAAACTGCATTATCAGTAGAAACGAAAGAAACACTATCGTTATACGCTGCAGATCCATATCTGCAAGATAATAATTCGATGAACAATATGATGACTCTTGGTTCACCATTGTCGCAACCACTAAAGTTTGATACAACAGAATAGGGATAATGTCATTAATTGATTGAAATATTCACTTCTATAACTATTTTGGCATGTAGTGTAGATATCAGACCAAAAGCATCATGTTTTTTCTGGTACTATTTGTCTTTTTTTTCTTGCTTCATCTGTTTTCCATATCACTAGTACTCCTATATTTTTGTTTTGCTACACATTCTATATGTTACTTGGTTTATTGATTCATTCATGTTATATTCTAAAAATAAACAATCATTGTAATGTAGTATCCCAGACGTTTTGCCGAATCTATCATATTCAATATCCATTTGGAATTTATTTGTATCGATAGATCATTCTTCTACAATAGGAAGAACAGCATCAGCCATTATTCCACCTTTAGTATTTTCCAGAGTTGGTGTAGTCATATACAAAAGAGTTTTGTAATCGAAATCGCCTCTAATCATGCATCTATACTTTCTTTATTCTAGATTTAAATCCAGTCGTTGACTAAATGAGAATTGAATGACTCAAAGCAACGACATATGTAACATTGTTCATGAAAGTGCTCTATTACAGTATCGTCGAAATGATAGAATGGAAGTGATATCAGCAACACAGATACATGGTGAAGAATCAACAGATATTTGCCATAAAAAGTCTAAATGTCATGGAATAAGAAATTACAACGTTTCAAACGAAAATGGAGAACACGTAGTTTGAATGAAGAAGAAATCGTGACATTAATTAATAAAAAAAAATCATGATATATCTGAACAATCATTGAATGAGTCGATGATGAATGATAAAATCGAAATATTAAACAAACGAAAAAGAAGCTCATCACAACAAAAATTAACGAACAAATCTTTAATATCAATGAGCCAGTCATCTATATCATAAGGATTTTTGAAAAAAATGAAGAATTCTCAGATTGAAACAAAATCACCTATTGATAATAATAGCGATCGCTTGAATGAAAATGATGATATTTCTTTTCATAAGCCATCACGATACTTGAAGATGCCACGAAAGTTTCTTTTAAATTCATTACGCCTTCAATTAAATTGCTCTATAAAAAGAAAAAAAGAACAGCGATTTACACTTTCACGACTTGAACTATTTGACAAACAATTTTGCCTTCATCAAATTCATCATTTATATCAAAAGTATTTGAATTTTGGTCTACAATATCAGATCTGGTCAGTCAGTTGAATCTACTTTGTTTCAGCTCATACAATAGTATTATTTTCATTTACAGGATGATATAGTTCAAATAATGGAATCAACTGAAAGTGATAAGATCCAGAAATCGCTAGAAGAATATTTGATACTGTTGAAAAACAGAAGCAATCAGCATGAAAACGAATTAATAATACAGTTATCATCTTGTCCGACTACATTACATTCTCTAGAGATGATAGATCAGAGATTGAAAAAATTGGTTCGTTTACATCATATTGATTTAGTGAGAACAGTCAACTATCAAAAACATAAATTAAAAGACATTATCTATGAAAAACGATTGTTTAATCAATTATCTTCTTACCACCTAGCTGAAGTACAAGTGAGAATAACACATCGAATCTTTCCTATTATTGTTTTATGTTGTCTAGCACCAAGCAATCGATCAGATCACCACTATCCGCAAGAAGCAGCTAAAGATTTTCGAAGATTTGACTATATTCGAACAACGAATCTTATGTCATTCGTTACCAAAAACATTTGATGACATTCCAATAGTTACATATCAAAATTTATTTGGAAATGAAGCTAATAAAATTATGCAAGAATTGAAACGTCGAAAACTTAACGATCAGCTGAAAAATTATGAATTGAAACTTCAAGATTATGAAGATTTGTATCAAACAGAAATCAATATATTTGAATCTAAACTCATACAAACAAGCTTAAATCATCAACATATTCAAGCAGATATATTCATGACTTTATTGAAATGCTATTTGAGTCATTACACCAATCGATTAATACGTCAAATTCGTTACAAAGAAGCATGTGTCCATGTAAAATTAGTACGTAGGCATCATCGTCATTTATTATCGAAACAGCAAATAGTCGATGTTTATCCACAAATCATTGTCGACGTTCCTAAAATATCATTGAATCGAATTCAATTAGATTATCTTTCCAAAAGTGGTAAGTAGATACCTTTCTTTTATAGTATTATCTCAATCGTTAATTTATTCTTATATGTTGATGTCCTGATACGTTTTCTATTTCAAGGACCTAATTATATCAGATCAAATCAAAGTTCTCTTCATTCTTATAAACATCAAGAAAAACATGTACAGGAAGAACATAAGAACATTATGAATGTGATAACTCGTTATCTTATCCGTGAGCATCATATTCCACTAACAGCAACAATTATCAGAGAGCTTTCTCAACACTTGGAAACAAGTCTACATCAACAATATACGATTCCATTATCTTATCTAAACATATATCGAACAAGAAAAGAATTCAAATTAATGAAATCGATTCAACATAGACTCAAGAAGGGAAACTATATTCTTCGCGAGACAGATAAAAGTGGAATTTTTCATATTGGAACTTCAGTTGATTATGAAAAGAAAGCAGAAGCTTATCGACAAAAAACTGGCGCTTATATTGAATTAGATTCTAATCCGTTAAGGAGTGTATTTGATAAAGTTATTCTTTTGCTCAATGATCTTCGTTCAAAAAAATATATTCTGTCATGGCAATTAGATAAAATGATGCCGAAGCGAGACACAGTTCAGTTAGCTTATTTATATTTCATTCCTAAACCTCACAAGGTAATTCATTTCTAATCTTTGATTCTTATCTCTCTTCAACTCATTTTATTAGGCAGGAACACCATTGAGGCCTATTGTATCATCAATGAGTATGCCAATGACAGGAATTTCAAAGTTTTTGGACAAATTAATCCGTCCAATTTTCGATAAACATGCACGTTCGACCACAATTATTGATGGAGTTGATTTGATTCATCGTTTAGAAGCATATACAACAAATGGGTATCTGAAACCCAAAACGTATTTCTGCACATTTGATATTACAGATTTATACACGATGTTACCACAAGAAGAATCACTTGATATTCTAATTGAATTTCTCGTTCAACATGGCTATCAAAAAGTTCAAAATATTCCAATTGATATAATTCGAAAGTTAGCTCTTATCGTCATTAAAGAAAACGTTTTCGTTTATGAGAAGAAATTCTATCGACAAGTCATTGGTGGTGCGATGGGCTCAGCATTTACTTTAACACTAGCTAATATTTTCATGTGGAAATGGGAGAGACAACTTGTCCACCGACTGGAAGTATCGAATGAAATCTACGGCCGGTGTGTAACGTAGTTCATAAAATAATATAGTTTGACTATTATGTCTCATTTTAGATATGTTGACGATATTTTCTTTACGTCGAACGATTCATTCGAATCCATCGACCAAATGTTAGATGAAGCTAATAACTTTCATCCTAACATTAAACTAGTGCGACAAATTGGTAGAAGTGTTCCATTTCTTGATGTATTCATTCATAACAGTAAAGGAGCTTTAAAAACTTCAGTGTATCATAAAGAAGCAGCTGAGCCGTATGTCGTACCATTTGGATCAGATCATCCTGGACATGTTTTCAGAAACACTGTTGATACTGCTATTACGAGAGCAGTTCGTTATTCAACAACCTTACTTGAATTTGAAGAAGAAATACGACAAATGAAACTCATGTTTCTCTATAACGGATATGTTCCCTGTATTCATTTATATTTTTCACTCTTTCTATGTGACTTATAGGTATCCTCCAAGACATATCCATCGGCAGCTCACTACATTATTCAGTAAATATTTGTCCAAATATTTCATTTTGCCTATGCTCAATAACTCTGATGACTTCAATTATTTGCGTCATCAGTTATTGACAACATCAACAGCTACAACATATGATAAAGTAACCAGAACCACAGCTACCAATCTAACTCATGGCAAAAACATACAAAATCATAATCTACAACCTACAGACAACAACGATTTCACAACAAGAAAACGTCTCATCATTCACCTAAGACATGAAAAAAGACTTGCGAACAATCGCCGAAATATACATAAATTGTGGAGTCACACTTTCCATCAAACAGAGATCATGAATACTGTTCTGATCATTGGAACTTATCTGAATCACAACTTAAAACAAGAATTGATGGCCAAGATGATCAAATCTATTCCGAATGCGAGAAGCGACAACAGGACAAAATGAAACCTGAGACTGGTAAACAAACACATCACACTCAAGTACAGCTAAGCAGCCACTAACTTAACTTATTCAGAACTTTATGTTGTCATATATAAATAAAGAAAACATCACTGAATTGAAAAGAAGATATTATATGTAACAGTACCTCAGAAACGCAAACACACCTGCCATTAGGGTATATAAAATCATCGCCAAATTACCTTCTTCACTAACAGCATCGTCACGAATGTCAATATGATTGCCCATCTACCACTATTATCATCACATCATCTCATCATTCACATTTCCAAAAAGCAATAACATCACGCCATTATAGAAAGCAACAATAAGAGCTACCGTATCCCACACAGCCATCAATGAGAAGCAAACAAGCACAGGCTACCTTCTTCGAACTCGACAAGAGAAATACATGCCATAATGTGATTCATCATTTCTAACGACACATATTCTGCAAAATTATGCCGATGTTAATAAAGACAACTCAATCAAGTCTGCTCCTCGAAATTCACCATTAATCAGGAAACATCCTACCCAAGCAATCCGAAAAGAATAACATATATGCCGTTTCAAACCCCATGGTAAAATTCCCACAGCTAAATCGGTCGATTACACTCTTTATCTGCGAACAAACGCATCAATAATCGAACAATCGAAAAAACACGGAAAAAATATCTCTATTATTCTTTTGAATCGTCTAACAGATGTTGAATTATCAGGATTCGCATTACACTAACTTCCTTGTGATTTCAATTCAGCTCATTGGAACAGTTGCAAACTCAGAGCCATCTGAAGACTTCCTCAACAGGCGAGAAACACTTAACGCCTCAAACAGAATCATCTGAATAGTTACTAAAGATAAAACTACCTGATGAGACCCTTAAGCAAGGTCGAAACGCGTCGTAGTATGCTATAAAACACACCCACACACCCACACCCACACCTCTTCAATCATGGATTCATGCAAGAAAATTCGCAGAAAAGTCAACGATAACACGAAAAAAGAATAATATTTCGTCTAATTTTATCTTTTATTTCTGGTTTTTAGAGGCTTAGAAATTTGTCTAGTGAAAAACGACATTGAATCAAATTTTAGTATTGTCGAACAAGCTGTTTTAGAATTTCCGGTAAATTTTCTTCGTGTTTGTATCGATAAACTTTGGTTTTTTGTAATTTAGCCGGTTGAAAATCTAAAACAAATAACATTACAAAATCTTCCATCATTGATTGATCAAGCAGAAAATGATTGTATGAAACATAAACGTAATCGAATCAGAGAAGAGAGAGAACTTGAAAACCGTCGAGTATGTATTCTATTCATATAATCTATTTTTCAACAAATTTCTTTCATAATATCTCAACATTACTAGATGCTCAGTTAACCTTAATTAACTATATATATTTCAAAGAATAGAACAGAGTTCGTAAAATAGAAGCAGCCTATTTTGGAATCCTTGACCGAAATACAAGGAACTACTATATCGTATCAATGAGTTCCATAATTGACTTCAATGAAACTATATTGTTAATACTAATTGAATCAGAATTTTAAAAAGATTTTTATTTATTACAGCTTACAATAAAAAAATCTACGTTGGCCTGAAAAAAATGATAATCCTTATTTCTTTTTTGTTTAAAATAGGATGAAACCAGCCATTTAATAACTGAATTAAAAGAACATATGTCTCAACATAATGTCAACTTTAAAGATATTTCACCTGTATTAAAAAGTTTATTAAAAGTAAGTTTTCCTTATAAAGAAAATTTGAAAGTAATTCTCTTTTTTTTTTATTTAGGTTATTCCTCATCGAGCATTACAAAATTATTCAAATATTCATCGAGAATTTCTTGAATTATGTCAAACTGTTGTTAAACATACACTTCACATCGATAGAAGTAGTCCTATGCAATATGATGTAATCTTAGTAAAAATGAAACGAATTTCAACAATTAAAACAAAGTAAAAAAGCTCAAAAATATTCCGTTGTCATAAAATTATTTTGAATTTTTTTCAGAGTTTTCGATGATTTAATTAAATTAAAACCTACTATGGATAATGGTAAGTATAGATTTTTTGTATTTTGATTTAAAAGTTATTTTAATGCATCTAACAGAAAGTCGACAGAAAATACTTGTACACACCATGAAGCCTACAGACAAAACAGCAAAAGGTAAATGTACCTATATCTACATTTTTCTTAAGTACAAGAATACTATTCTATTCAGTTACGGAAGAACGAAATTACTATGCTGTTGAAATCTGTAAAGGAATTTGTGATAAACTTGATGGTTCCGATCCTGATCCATTAATTCATAGTTCTATTAGAGAACAAGTGTAAAAAGATAGTCTTAAAATCGAAAATATTTTAAAAATTTATCTCTTAGGTTCGTTATACAATTTGTGAAGCAACTGGTATAGAAAATCTAGCAACGTTTTATGAAGGATGGACATCATAGGTATGAGAGTACATAACAATGATTGTGGTTCTAGTAAAAGAAAAACAATTAAATGAATCAAGAAGGAAGTATTCAATGACAAAAATCATTTATAAAAAAATTCACTTTTGCATACAGGAACAATTTCATATGATATCGCATCATCAATCAGTTTTATTTTCTCTTTCTGTGATCGAGGTGTCAATGTTCTAATGGATATTTTTTTTCTTGTATTCTTCGAATATTTGTCGCTTTCATACAAATAAAAAATAAACTAGAACTATTACTTTATTTGGCTACGTTAGCAATCTTATTGCATATATTGACATTTGAAATAGTATATAATTTATTAGACAAAGAAAAATTCACAATACTATAACTTCAATGCAACTCTGAATGGAATACATTCAAGGTCGAACGAGCGGATGTAGAGTGAATAGCTATACATCGAAAAACCGCAGTCAACCGTGACCATAAATTTCACGTATTCGCCAAACATTTAAAACGCATATTTTTGTAAATATATACGAGTCATGTTTATGTCCATTTAGAACATTAATTTGCATTTAATTTACGATTTCAACATGATAGGAATCTTTTAATATTCGCTTGAATCATGACTGGAAACTAATAGATTGACGTCAACATGCTCAGTTAATGTCCTTTCCAACTTCATTAATCATCAAAGTAATTGATCGATATTTTTCGCTGATCGCAGCATGACTACTGGTGGCTACACTTACCTGATAATGTCTAGCCTATATATATCACTCATTATAACAGCGTATTTCAGTATTCTTTTTTTATCAATCAGATGACAAGGATGTTTGTTGCTACTACTACTATTATCACGATGAGCATGTTCATAATTGTAGTAAACTCGAATCCATCGCCAATATTCATTGTGAGTAACAGCTTCATGCAGGATACTATTCAAATAATATTGAATATTTTTGATACATTTCGAAGAGTCCTCCAAAGACAAACAATAAAGTCGAAGAAACACGTAAGTTTCAATTCGAGCTATCTTTGCTTGGTTTACCTAGCTTCAGACTTCTTCGAGAAGAATGAATTCATTGTGAGAAAATTCTATCGCATGAATATTCTCTTGCGATGAGTCTACAAATTCCATTGTATAATTTTTAACTTTAACTCAACCGTTTGATTTGATAATAATTTTTGCTTTTCATATTTTTAAGCGGGTGCATTCGAAGGTGATATAATTCTTCCGCCACAATCCCTACTGGTAAGTTAGCGAAAAGCAATCCTGATTAATAATATTCTTATTTTTCTCTTGCGATTCTATCTAGCGTGGATTGACAAGAATTGGCTCTAGTGTACAGTGGCCAGATGGAATTGTTCCCTACGAGATCATGCCAGGATATCGTATGTATCTTTTATAATTCGACAAAAGATATTTAATTTCTGTATTCTGGATTAACATGAGACAAAAATTATTCTAAAATATTGTTAATATCTCATGAGTCTAACTATTGATACTTTTCCAAAATTTTTTGGACGCCAGCAACTATTTATCTATGTAGAAATATTGAGTTTTTCTCTTGCAGAGGCGGAACAAGAGGCGATCATTATTGGTGCAATGAGAAAAATAGAAAGTTTGACAGCTATCAATAATGTACGTTGTATACAATTTCGACCACGAGACGTATCAGATCTTTATTACACAATAATTCAGGATGGAACAGGCTATTCTTCACCTGTAACGAAAGTGTTTCATGCTACATAGATATTTTAAACTCATTTGCTTGTTTTTCAGGTCGGGCGACAAACAAATGCAGGGGTGTTCATCAATGGAACTGTCACATTACAATATCCGGGTTGCATCGATGTAGGGCGCATTATGCACGAACTGTTTCACACACTAGGTACATGATGTTAATATTGGATTCTTATGCATTTCTATATTTGAATTGATTCTAAAAGCTTCGGTCATTTTTTATATTATTCTGTTTATTTAAGAAAATATCGTGATGTTCTAACTTATGTCGAACGGACAGGACCGTTGACGGTTCTTCTATAAAGAGCTCGTATACGGCCTCTGCCGAAAGTATAGGCAATTAAATGTTCTAAAACGAACTCTGATTTTCATCAAACATGTACGTAGAATCTTGAATAGAACTTACATGGTTCGCAATTCGCACATTGCTGGTTCTGTGATCGAATCGAGTAGGTGTTGTTCCATGTTCGATTATAAATATTGCACTGAGCGCGTTATATTAGAAAGTGAGCTAAATACTCGTTGCTAAAGCAGTGTTCATGTCCAATTTTGTCACGTCTTGTTCTCGAATGTGAAACGTTTTCCGACAACCACTGAAGTTTTTATTTTAACTATTTTTGTGTAAGACGACTGAAATATGCATTTCAAACTGTAATAATAGAAAACGTAGCCTACTTTTCATATTTAATTGGCTAAAAACAGTATTTCTCTCTGTTGCAAATAGGTTTCTATCATGAACAATCACGGCCGGATCGTGATAACTATTTAGTTATATATCCCGACACCATACAAACAGGTAGCATTATTTGAATATAATATAAATATGACTCTTCAAAAAACGCATTCATGTTTTTATTTTCATTGATTAGGTATGTCGCATAACTTTTTAAAGTAGGACAATACAGCAGCTGATACACTAAATTCATCGTACGATTAATCATCCATCATGCACTATGAAAGAACTGCATTCTCTAAAAATGGGTCATTCACTATTGAGCCGCTTCAACCAAACACCAAAATCGGACAACGATACAAACTTACTTCAACCGATATTCAGCATATTCACTTGTTTTATAATTGTACAAGCGTTGGAACCATTCTACCATCAACTACTACAGCAACCACAACAAGTAAAATATATCGGATATTTTTCCTACTTTTAGACTCATCTCTACAGATAGTTATCAACATACTGAAATATTTACTAAAGCTTGGCGACATTAATGCTAAACCAGAGCATCAGAAATTCAAATAATTAGGAACCTAAAGTGAATCTATATCGGAATTAATTTCATCGAGAGTTTTTTAGGAGTTATTCATTACGATTATGTATCATAACATTTGCATCCACAATCATGTACTATTCTGAACAAAAGATGTCATAGTGATCCTTTGTATCATCTTCAGAATCATTTTTAAATTCTAGCAAAAACCTCTTGAATCTAAAACCTTAAATAGTTCATTATGACAGCTTTTGTTTTTGGAGACTATACATACTGAAAATCCATATAGCACTCATTTAAAAATGTTCCGGAGTTATTGAAAATGACCCAATAAATTTCGAACAAAAGATTTAAAAGTAGTTGGCCTTGTGCAGAAAACAATTATCTTTTAACTAAACGAGCGAATTATAAATGAGTTTGAATTTCACGAACGACTTGTGTGAGACAAATTGGATGAAAAAGGATTCCTGAATTTTTCTATTTTTCATGAATTCTGTCTATCAAATATAATATAGCCCCAAGAAACTCATATTTTGAATGAGAATCATAGTATTGCATTGTTTTAATACAAAACAATGGTAAGCTATGATTAAACTGAAAATTTAATTTAATTTAATTCTTCATTAATACAAACAAATAACCACTGAGAATCTCTAATTTGCATCAAAAACAATGTTTATCACTAAACATAATCGAGACTGATCACCTAATCCGTTTGCCAACCTCTGTTAAGAATCTCAATGACCAATAGTTACGCATAGTGATTTCCTACGCAAAATAGCTATTAAATTTTCTATTTTGTTGAATTTACAGCAATCTCATCTTCGATTAACAAGCAATACAACAGTGAATTGACAATGGGTAGTCCAACATACACACGAATGAACGGTTTCGGAACAAACTACTACTACGAACAAATTGAAGCAACCGTAAGCATCGCTGGAGTCTATACATTCAAATGTACGAGCGTTATCGACACTTTTGCTACAATTTATGGCGGGAGCTATAATGCATCCTCTGATCCGCTGAAACCACCAATATTAGTAGTCGACGACGAAAGCGATGACAATTGGGAATTCAGTTTTGCTATAAACTTTGGTTATCCGGGTATAATCACAGTATTGGTAACAGCATATAGTCCTGGTGTAACAGCAGCCTACACAATTGATGCATCAGGACCAAGTAATGTTAACTTTGTCCAAATAAGTAATTCTATAACACCTACAACAGCCTCCACTACAACTGATACCAGTACTAGTACCACAACCTCCACTACAACTGATACCAGTACTAGTACCACAACATTCACTACAACTGATACCAGTACCAGCACCACAACATCCACCACAACTGATACCAGTACTAGTACCACAAAATCCACTACAACTGATACAAGTACCACAACTTCCACTACAACTGATACCGGCACCACAACTCCCACTACAACCGATACCAGCACGACAACAACTGTAGTAAATACAAATTCTTCAACTACTTCAGTGTCCACGTCAACAACGGCGGTGTCAGTCACCACTCGTTAGTATTGATCGAATGAGAAACTTTAAAATGTTTCGTTTCAGAAAGAGTGCCTTGAGGATTGTATGCTTGTGAGTAATCTTATGAATGAGCGAAATTTATCATTTTAGAAAATTTACGGATTGCAATGTAGTTGTTGTGTTCAGTGTTTGAATCGTAGATATCGGAGTATTTCGAATTCAATCCAATTGATGAGAACTCAGATCTGTTTTCGTGGAGACCAATAAGAGAAGAAGAAAAATAAATCAAATAAACCGTATTCTTGATTCTTGTTTAGTAGGCCGATTAAGAATCACTATCAAGCATGTATTAATAATTTGTCGAAGATGATGTCGATCATTAGGGGAATCTATTTGGTGTGTTAGTTACCCCCCGCCTGTATTATATCTTTGAAATAGTTTTACAATTCACATTATCAATGTTAGCAAGAGTTTTCTGAAATAGAATTTTAATGCATATCGATTTGTATCGTTCTATATCGCACGTTCAGCAAAGGAACATAATGCTTCTTTAGTATGTTGAAGAATCGCCATGGATGTCATGAGAATCTTCATTTATCAAGAAAGATATTTGATATTCATAGTTTTTCTGATCGTAAGAATTGACCAAAGTATGACTAGAGATTATGATGTGTTTTGATATTTTTTCAGAATAGTTTCTACGGCTCATGCAAAATATCTTTGGGAAATTTTAGAAAATTAAGTTTTATTTAACTGATATAAGAAACTCGAAAAGATTACTTTCTGTGATCTACTGATGTTAAAAAAATATTGAGAAGTCACAGATTTTCGTAAAATTAGACAACGTTTTTAGTGTCATACTACTGCAGGTATCGTTTTTAGCCAAACTTCTGAAGTACTAGAGAAAAAAAACTATTGATCTCGGTCAGATACACACCAAAACTAGTCGATTTCGTTCAATATATTTGAATTATGAAATTTCATGTCACACTTTTCTTATTTCAATCGCTAGAAAACTAGCTCAAACATTTTCTGATTTTCATGTGAGACACCTTGATACTGATGTGAAATGTTATTTGAAATTGGGTTTGTATGTTCTCACTCAGCTTATAGTTAGAAAAATATATTGAGAGAGAAACAACTATTCTATAGTATGAAACACTTATTTATAAGTATTCTTAAGCTTTTCAATGTCAATAGTTTAATATTTTATGAATTCACTCACTATATCAATATAATGATTTGCATATAAAAGCAATGTTCTTGATTTTTTAATGAAACTCTAGTTGAACAATCCGTCAGTATACAGCAATTTCCTACATGTTAACGGACCGTATCATAGTGAAGTTCTGGGCTTCATATGCCAGGTAACCGACTGTATTCAGCAAAATTACGGGTAATTATATCCATCAACTGAGGAAGGTATAAAAAATTCCCACAAAGAACTACAGTATCTGAGTTTCTGACAATGCTCCATAATAAACAGAGAAGCAACCTTTTTATTTGATTTATCTGTTGTTAAAGCAATTAGTAGTTTTGTGTCTTTTACTGAAAGAAACATATTAAGAAAATGATTTCTCTTTCTTTTACAATAGCGGCAATAGTAAAATCGAGCTACACGTTTTCAATCACACTAACTCTACTCAGCTCAAAGTATCGTCGAATTAATGGTGCCACAAAAGAGTATTACTATATGGCCATTCCAATTATTATTTCAAAATCGGGAAATCATACTTTCACAACCGAGAGTAATGTTGCTACATGTGGATTCTTACATAGAAACAGCTTCGATCCAGAAAATCCATCTTCGAATTTGGTCGCGCAGGGTTGTAATAATGGTGAAAAAAGACAATACAAGTTTTCCGTTGTTCTTGAAACTAGTACTACAGTATCAAAACGAGTAAGTTTTACTGCCGTTCTGTAGTTTTCGTTTCAACTTTCTATAGGAAAACTTAATACAAGATACGAATGAAATAATTCTAAAAAATTCATTAATATTCTTCATAAGTATTTATCTAAGAAAAAAATAAGAGAAGATAATCTTATTTTGAAAATGTTACATAGTTAAAGGTAATCAATCTCTGATATAACTTCTTTTGTTAGAACACGACTAAATTAATCAGTTTAACACATCTATTGTATTTGCAAGTCATTTAATTCAGTTAAAATATTCTATAGCAACTAAGTGAGGCGTGCATTATCTAGCCTATTGTCTAGATGAACAAAAATATAGCATCAAAGATAAAATGTTGGAGCATCGAATGAATATTCAATACTGTTACTACTCTATATTTCTCTTTGAAATCATTACTTTAGGCCATCATGCCTCGTGCTAGTTCTAATTATATTTTGGTGACAACAACATAAGATCCAGGATCAACTGGCACGATTACTGTGAAAGCGTATGGACCTGTTGATCAGACAGGTAGGAATAAATCAAGTTGCTAACAAAAGAATTTTATCGCTGACACAGAGATTTTCAGTTAAAAGAAATAGCTTATTTACTTCGACTGTTTTGACAGGAATTTTGCACATATTTTCCCTTCTATATAAACGCTAACCATTCTATTCTTCTTCGATTACCAATCAGCACTTATACCTTGAAAAATTATTTTTCATTTCATCATGAATATGTACTAGTACAAACAGCGCATACACCGAATACAGTTTAAATGTAGCACAATTCAACTAAAATGATTTATTATTTATATCCAGACAAATTTATTTGTTGAAAGAAAACCTACAAGTATACATCGAACATGATAGCGGGGCATTAAACGCGTTAGTATTATCTTATTCTACATGTTCCCTTTTCAAAAGAACAAGTTTAAATAGAAAATTTTCTATATGTCTATTCAGATTGAAATAATCTTCATAGTTGTTAAATGTTACACGAGATTTAGTGAATTCTTACACGACGACAGATAAACTGTGAGAAAATATTATCACGCTAAAAGAAGGATAACAAACAGCTTCTTATATTGATATCTCAATCATGAAAAAGTTGTAGAGAGTTGCTGTTCAGGGAAAACATTTTTAGTAATTCGATTTTCAACTACTGTCAAAAAAACAAATCTCAGAAAATCAGATCGACTCCAAATAGTTCTCGAAATTTTAAATGAATATGCACTACCATTTCCGCATCTGAAGAATACCAGACATATAAAAGCTTAGTATCTATTAATGTGCACTAGAAAATCAGATCTAAAATTCTACTACATCACCATGCTTGTATACTTGTTCACTTTTATATGGATTCAGTAAAAAACTTTCAAATAGATATTGAATAATTCATTGGATTTGTATGAAACCATATTCAGATCGGAATTATTGGTATAACTACATTTTTATATAATCCATTCTTTAACTTAGACTTTTTTCTGTGTGTATATCGACGGATCACTTCTATTTTATAGTATTATTTAAAAACAAATCTGCATCATATTGAATAACTCTGTGATATGTTTTCTACGTCTATTTAGGCGTAAGTAGTCTTTCTGATAACGGTGGTAAAATAGCAGGTATTATTGTTGGCAGTGTTGTTGGTGGACTGATTATCTTTAGTTGTTGTTGTATTCTTAATGTCCTTGGTGTGTGGTCCTTAATCTTATATCTGAAAGGTGGACCAGTTCTCTCCAATAAGCTCTACATACGTAGCGCATTTGGTGTGTATAGTGGTACAGGAAACATAATTTTTCAGCCAGGTACATTCTCCAGTTATTATTTCAAAAATGGTTCATGGCATGGACCTCATGATTTAGTACTTGGATTCTATCCAGAAGCTAATTATATTGTACATGGTAGAGGAAGGGATGAAATGGGTGCATTTGCGATCACCTGAATTTATTCACCAAGAACTCTTCGAATGGGCCTCGAAAAACAATATCAAATAGGCACAGGAGATGCTAGCTTAAATGTCGGCCAAACAGTTACGATTCAAGTTAAATGGAATAGAGTTACACAGAACTTTGAAGGCAAATGTTATTCAAGAAATGGAAAATGTAATGAAAAACAAAAATACATTATTCGTGGGAAGCGTGCAGGATATAACATATATCCATAATGACTTATACGTAGCCCATGTGCAAAATAGAAACTGTCTTTATCTATAATCCCGAACTATTTTACTTTTTCATGTGTTTAATCATGAGCAAGATAAACAATAATATAAGTTGCATTTTGTGATGTCACATTGCTACATAATAAGTGATGAGGATGATTCATCCTCTATTTTAAGTGTAGCTGTCCGATATTGTCCTACTTAACTATTTCTTTCTGTCGTTTCTCTTATATAATTCTTCAACATTTTAACTCGTCTTCAACAAAAAAGATTGTTCTGTTCTTTGTTTTTTTTCGTCAGTACAGTTCGCACTTTTGTTTTTTTTAAATAAAGATTCATTTATTCACCTATTTTCACTTGTCTGAGAAACAAACAAAAATAAAGATATTTAACTCACTTATATGATCATTTATGGTGAAAAAACAAAAGCTAATGAATTTATCTTTTACTTTTAAACGAGGTTGTGGACACGAGCATATAGAGGAACAGTAGTCATACGATGCTCATGCTCACTCAATATAGTCTAAGAGACATTTGATCAATTGTTTTCGAAAAACAAGATCCAAAGGCCTCACAAGCATGATCTTCTACTTTGAAAACGTTTAAAGTAATATAAACGTCACTACCAGTTCATTTCGTACTGTACACACGTACTTGATGATCTCATGTGAAAAAATATTATTCTTGTCGCTTAGCAACCGATATGTATGCAGCTTGGAAGGTGATTTTTATTCATAAAAGTTTTGACCATAATTAATCACATGTTATTTTTACATATTACATGAGCAGCCAGAATTTATCAGTACACCAGTAAAATATTTTCAGCTTGATTACAATAATCACATGGCTTTTCTTCTATCATCAGATATTTTTGTCACATTTCGATTCTCATGAGAAAAAGAAAGAAAGTGAACAAGAACAACAGACAGTTTGGAAATCGGCAATGTTGTTTTCCGTGTTTTCTCGTCCAAAAAGAACAATGTTATCTTGATGTTTATACAAATGTGAAAGGAACAATCACTTTGTTTACTTGAGTTTTATTTGTTATGTTGTGTTTGAGATCTATCGATCGCTGTCGTCTGTTTTTCTTTATTGATGAATCCTTACACACATATAGAGAGGTGAGGGAATACAATAGTTGTTAGAAATGAATCAACTTATGGAGGTCGATGATGAGTATAAACTAAGTTTTTACATTATGCACTGATGACACTAAAAATCTGACTTTTCCTGATATATCAGATAGATATGTACCAAGAAAGATCGGTGTCACAATATAATTTGTGCTAATCTCATCAGTGCTTCCGTATTTTCACAAAAACTGCACTTTCGGATCGCTAGTTCACTCATATTAAGACTACAGCTAGCACAAGATTTAACTCAGTTGATCATGGATGTAATTCTACTTCTGCTTTTCCTGAGTACATCAAGCTTATCGTTGCTTTGGTTTACAAAGAATAATTAATTAGAACAGATAAATGAAAAACTCGATTTTCAACATAATGATACAGATCTGCTACGCAATATAATGAATGCACCCATCGATAAAATTGGTTATCTTAGTCATAAACTAGATAAAGCCCCCCCCCCCCCAAAAAGCCGGCCGCNAAAACATACGCGGGGGCGTGCCCAGGTAATCGGCCCTGGGCGTTTTTTTTGGGGGGGGGGGGGTAATCAAACTGATCGATGGAATATCTTGAATCGCAGCTTTATGAAATTAATTGATCTTTTCAATAACGAATCCATCAGTCTTGTCAACTCGATGAGTAACGTCCGAAAGAAAAAAATGACAAATAAATGGTCTTGTAATCAAATGAAAAACTTCGAAAATATTTCAATACTTATGGGTGTTCCTAACAAGAAAACACATAACCTCAAGATTCGAAACAATTATAAATTACAAACCCGATAAATGTATATAAGAGGGTGTGGGTGTGGGTGCATGGGGTATGGGTGTGAGTGTGAGCCCGGATTCAAAGAAGCTATGCATCCACACCCACACCCACACCCAAACCTAAAAATCCACACACCCTTAATATTTAGGATACAATAATCGTTTACAACACCAATTTGGTGCACATCCACAGCTGTGGTCTTTTCGTCCACTTTTTCAAAGATGAAGAAGCATCAGTAATGATGCGAACTGCACGCATACAAAGTCGTAATTATTGTTTAAAGGCTATGCCGCTTACATATGGAAATAAACGAGCAAGAAAAACAAAAACCACTCAATTTATGGCGTTTGTTCCAGATTGGTAGAATTACTTTGAATAAATACATAACAAACTTATCTTGCTTTGTTGGTGAATCAACAATAAAAAAGAAAGAAAGAAAAAGAAAAGAAAAATCCTGCAGTTACAAATGAAAATCACCGTGTTGATGCCAATAACGGTGATTAATTTATTTTACTTTATCTTAGAAATTTTTATGTATCTATTCATATTCAAATTGTTTTGATTGGATAGTATAGTAAATTATATTAGAAATAAATAAGTATTATTATGTAGATTTTTTTCTGATATTTCGTTGTTGTGTGTTTACTCTCTAATGTTATTGTTTTTGTTCACAAATTTTCTTTAATTGTATTCTTTTTTTAAATATTGTCGATGCTAATTTAAGAAAATAAAATTACAGATAGTTTATTATAGAACATCCAGCTCTTTCTAAGTAATTATTTTCTCGTTGTTTGTGAAATAAAGAAAGCCACATTCTAGCATATATTGTGAATGTAGTTGAGAAATATATTGTCGTATTACCGGTGGAAAGTCGACAATAAAACAAAAATATAAATCATACACGCTGTTCAAATTCCGATGGAAAATGGACAAGAAAATTACCAGCAGAAAAAAAAGGTTGTCGTAATTCTTTTTGTCAAAATTCCATAGAATCATATAGAAACAAGTATCAGGATTGAAAGAGAAGCAAGAAAATCACGCGAAAACTTTTGTTCTGAGGCAAATTTGATGCGCTCACGGCTCCATCTCTTTGTGTGGAACTTCCATCCGTGCGCCCACGCGAAGGTGAAACAAAGGCTGCCGCGAGAATCACTGCAGGTTGATGTGGGAAAAGGAGCCTCATGGAGTGATCTTCTATGCGACACCGTGCCCAAAGACGAGACTAGTTTGTTTCAAACAAATTTGAAATTTGACATTGAAAAGTGAAAGATGCAACTTTAAAATTGAAAGTTGAAACTTGAAAAGAAGTTTTTCAATTGAATTCAAGTTTCAAGTTCGACACTACTGAACATTCGACAGTTAGACAGCAGTTTTAGAATGATTTTAATTAAAAAGTGGACAAATATTTCACCAGAGCCAATTAATCCCAATGTATGCTTATCAAATATCATTCTCTCCTTCGAAGTTCGATATGAATACGATTATCAATAAATCTAATTTCGTTTTTTTTTCATTGATTTGCATTATAGAATGTTTATTCATTCATTCTACATGCTTGCTGTTGAGATGCGAGGTAATCTTGACACAAACAATTTGCATTTGTTTTATTGAATATGGAGGGTAGCCGTACACTGGGAAAAAAATAGCACCACACGGAACCATTTTTGAAACGAATTCTAAACCCTCAAAAAGGTTTCGTAAAGGTCCAAGATAGTCTCAAAATGATTATCAAGAGTCTAGAAAACTTTTTCGAAGGTTTTGTAGAAAACCTACGAAACCTTAAAAAGGTTCAGAATTCATTTCAAAGTTCGAAACTCTTTTTAGGTTTCGTAGTGTCTCCGAAGCCATTTTTAAGTTCAGTGAGAGAATTCGAAACCTTTTACCTTTTTTTGCACTGAAGACAGAACCTTCTTGGTTTCGTGTGGTGTTTTTTTTTTGTCAGTGCATACACAAACGTAAATCAATTGAGATTCACGTATTTACTTTGTGGCTTATTAAAAGAAAAGTTTTATTATCTTTTTCAGTTGTGCTTGTTATTGAAGCTCGGCAGAATTTCAGCATGCGCAATTTACAATTTTTTCAGAGCAAAGTATTAAGAGTCACCTCGTACCATAACTTCAGAGTAAACATGAGCATAAATAATTAAAAGTTCATTTTTTATTTTTTCTCAGTAACAGAATTTTTCTCCCTCCCTATATAAATCCATCTTTATTCGTAGTTGATGCCAGAGACGACGATTGCAGCGGTAGGTATCATGTTTCTTGACAATTAGAGAACGTTACTTTTGTCTACAACAAATGAATGAAGGTTTAAATTATTTATTTTATTTTCTTATTCTTAGTAGCGTTTCAGCAACGATATTTTACTTTGAATAGCATATAAACCATCCGTTTCTCGTTTTTCATTTCAGATAAAACGCCTTCGCTTGATCGGATTTTCCTTCAAAAACGTACCACTATCGATATAACAGGTAAAGTTATGTGAGAAACAGTTAAATAGCAGTGCCTTAAATCTTGGGACGATTGTTTTATTAATAATCACTCGAATAAGATATAGCCACATTCGACTTCCTCAAGAGAAATTGAGACACGCATATTCCAATACATTGATGGTGATGTAACTGAGAAAAGATGATAAAACTTTGTCATTTTTTCTTTTAAAACCGAAAGAAAATAATAAATCAACCGATATAATCTACTACTCTCTCTCTCTCTCTGTCTCTTTATCAGCTTCCCTATTATATTGGTTTTAATTAACTGCCCATTGACAAGGGCTAGTTTTCATCGCTAGAGGAAAGCAGAGATCGTTTTGTGAAAACTGGACTTAGCTACATGATGAAAGGTGGTTCCGTTTAGAGCCAGGACGAGAAAATTCAATAAATAAAGAAAAATAAAAGTTATAACTTCTGCATGTTTTCACGTACTGAAATCAATCAATTATCAGATCAATACAATATCACTATAAAGTGGTGTGTTATTTAACTTATTTGAGAATAATGCAGCTATTAAAAACGCATTTTTTTTAAATATAGGTATCCTTGGAATAAAAGCACTATGAAGGTATCGCCATTTTATTCATCAACCACCGCGTATGTATTGCTCATATATGAATGATTATCAATATTTCTATTGTTCAGACCTGCAGCTACAGTGACTTTACAGACAAAGTTGACTATCGTTGGAACCATCGTCATTGTTATAGCGATTTGTGCATCTGTTGTTATTCCAGTAGTTATTATTGTGGTAAAGAATTCAGGTAAAACAACGATACTAGAAGACACGAGCGGTATTTTAACTTTATAAATACTCTGAGAAAACCTTAAAGTTAAAGTGCCACCAATAATTGCAGACATTCTTTAACCGATGAAAAACGGATGAAAAATCCACTTTCATACGTGGGTACGATAGAGAAGGATTTGTGCAATTGCACATGATAAAACTCGAAAAAATGCACTTCAGTTTATTTTGTAGGTCCCTTCGTGAGAGCTCGTACAGTTCTCTTCTATTACCATGTTATATAAACCTTTACTCGAAAAATAATACACTCATTCATTTTCGCGAAGTAGAACATAGTTTTATATTCTTTAAAAATAACTACATTGAAATCAATGTGTAGAGCTAAAGATCGTATTCTTGTCATGATTTCTTTTCAGCTATTTCTTTTTTATTTTCGGGAAAGATAACACACTTCTGTATAGAGACGGGGGGAGGAGGAAGCTGATTATGTGAATATGTTTGATTCCTTTCTGTTCGCTCACCGTCAGACAAAAAAATATATGCTGTTTATGAGCACAATACCCGTGGTCATCACTAAGCAGGAGAATATTTATGTTTGTGATTAGGAGCAATGTCTTATAGTATAAAGTATATATTCCGATTTTCAAGACTGTCAATTATTACCATGGATTAACAATGATTGTAATTGATTGCTTTCGGGATTTTGAGTATTAAATAATGGACTCTGACTTCATTTGATATTAATCTTAGTCTTAATCACTTAGCACAATGACAACCACGCTTTAACAGTAAATAACTCCTTTAATTGTTAATAATTGCGAGTGATTGGTTTGATGGCGATTACTCTTTTATCCCTTGTCTGTATCATAAACATCTATGAATTATTGACAAATAATTAGTAAATAATCAGCAGTAGTGTGTACAAATGTATGCGCTGTCTGATTTAGTCTTTCCTATGGAAATCGCAAGAGATCATCAAAGAAATAATTTATTGACCTTTAAAATGTACTTGTGTCTGATAAATCTCATGTGTTCTTCATCCGTTTTATGGAACGCCTATACATGCATGAAATTAGAGAAATAAGCCGATATATCGATCAGCAGTGGCGATGAAAATTTTTTAATTTATCTACACATTCGATGAAGGCTGATTCGAGTTTGTAGATTCTTCACCGAAGTCGTAAACAAGGCTTTCGATTTTCTCATCTAAATTAAATTACTATGACGAAATTAGTTCACAGTTCTTAGATGTTTTAATTTGTTAACAGAAATAAATTCGTTAACGCTATCTTAAGTACACAATTTCATCGTGAGTAAGTTATAGAAGAGAATAGAAATCAAGAGTTATAGAGCCATGCGGGGCGAATCTAGAATGATTTTTGTACTTTTGTCTTTCATGCTCAATATCTTTTTTGCTTTAGACGATAGAAAAAAATTTCCGTCACCAACCATGTAGAGCAAACATTTTTCTTTAATTTTGTGTTTTCAGTTTTTCAAAATCTTGTCGGAGACAGACTCTACGCTAGTTTTCCCAAGAGCCCTAACAGCGTTCTAGATTCGCCCCACTTTGGGGTGAATTAAGAATTAATCATCATATAGCGGGGCGAATCTAGAATTCCATTGAATTTCAACATCATCATAAAAATTAAAGTTTCTCATCTATTTTTTATCCGATTTTGTTCATTTTTTCATTAATGTGTAGCTTAATTATTTCTCTACAAACGTATACTAGTTTTATTCAATAGATCTCCAATATGTCCAAACACTAGATCTTCTTCTGGAAGCACCAAGAAAATTTTGTGTATCGATTCGCCCCATATGGGGTGAATCTAGAATCATATAGAAGTAAGCGGGGCGAATCTAGAAAGTAAGCTATTTTTGCTGGATCTCATAAAATTGAAATTTTCTATTCTTTAATAATATTTTTTCGACTTACTCTCTATAACCAAAAATTTTCAGCTCATCAATCTCTACTACTCTATACTACTTCTCTTCTCCTATGAATAAAAATAAAAAAGAAATATTCATTTCATACAATTTATTTTTAAAAAATATTCATTTCTTACAATTTATTTTCATAAAATATACATTAAAACTAATAAAAGTTACATTAATTTCGTATTGTTGCAGTAAGATCAAGAGAAGATTGAAGAAAACACTGTTCGCATGTGAAATTCGAAGTGGATAAGCCGTAGAATAGCTGAGAACAATTAGCACAACAAACCTTAATGCATGTTGTGCACTTGGTATAGGACCCATTGAGAATTTCTTGATTGCAACGACAACATGTAATTGATGATTGAGCATATGAATAGAAAGCGTTTAAGGATTGATTATAACCATAAGGTGCAGGCATTTGAGTAGAATAAGGCATTTGTGGTGGTATATATGGAACATTCGAGTGACAAGATATCATTGGCATCATATTTGCATTTGTATCATTGGAAGCATCTTCGTCGTCGAATGTCACAAACGTCGGTTTGGTAAGTGGTTTTGGTTTTCGTCCACTGAAAAAGAAAAAAAAGATATTAAAGAAATCAAGTGCGTTTATTCTTATTGTTATTTTCATTCATTCTTTTCTCATTAATTTAAGTAATTCAATACCATACTCGATTGCGATTTTGCTAATTCGTGTACTGATGTGAGCGTTGTGTCCGTCGAGAATCAATAAGACAGGTTTTGGAATATCTTTCACATAAGGAATGAAATGATATCTAAGCCAATCAAAAAATATCTGTTCCTCCACCCACCCGGAAAGACTAGCATTAAAACGTGTTCCAGGAAAGCAGTTCTTGGAGATCCATGAACTCCAAAGATGTGCACCTTGAAATATAATGTAAGGCGGAAGAATTCTTAAAGTAAAAATTTTGAAGTAAGAACATTAATAAAATAAGACAAAAACTTACTTTCCATTAGCACTGCTACACACAAGCACTGTTGTTAAATTTTTGCCTGTACCAGAGTGTGATGCAATTGGATATTTTGTCGATCGCTTCACAATGACACACAGACGTCCGGGGTCATCAAGAAAGCCACATTCATCTACGTTGAATATGGCATTCGGTCGATCGAGAAGTTTGTATTTCACCAGTACGTCATGAAGATTTTTAAACCAGCCTTCTGCAAAGTAGTTAAAAAAAGAATCTTTCTGAGCATTATACTAATGATAAATAAAATATACTCACGGATAGCTTGTGGATTACAGGATACAGAACGCACCTTCTCCAGCTTCATACTTTGTGTGACCTTGAGTTCAGGATGTCGGGTCATAAATCCCGAGAACCAATCAAGAAGTGGTGCAGTTCGACTGATCTTTTTTCCTAATTCCAACATATAAGACCTAGCAATGTCGATAAGAGATTTTCGTAACAATGGTAATTGCCATTTTTCAAAAATTTCAACTGTGTGAACTAGAAATTCTTCTTCTTCGGTTGAAAATATTGTATGACCACCACGTTTAGCATGACCATGCTTTCCAGCAAGTCGAGCATAAAGTGTAGATAAAGGTATATTACGATCACAGGCAACATCGCATGGCTTGAGATTCTCGTTTCGAATAGCTTCTAGAGCCTTTTGTATATCAGCCTCCGAGTATTTGGATATAGTTTTTCGTTTGTAATGTCGAACCATATGAATATAATATTAATGGAATGTACACGTAAACGAACAACACATGAACAAATGGCGATGCAACGCAATAGAAAGAAAGATGATAATGACGATGGTGACGATGAATTTGTTCTTTTTATTTTAATATCTGATATGCCAATTAGACGGAATGAGGTCACGAATAAGTTCAGTCAGTAACTGTCATCGTCAGTCACAGCGTTATTGTTCGATATCACAACGAGCGTCATTGTTCTTTTCTTTTCTCTCTCATACTATTTGTTCAGAGAGTAAATATATACAAACTTGACGATGAGTAATAAAATAAAATTTGATTTTTTTCTCAAAAATGTTCCATGATATGATCGGTCACCGAGAACATTTTTACGTTATCTAATATTTCTTTTTAATTTTTATTCATAGGAGAAGAGAAGTAGTATAGAGTAGTAGAGATTGATGAGCTGAAAATTTTTGGTTATAGAGAGTAAGTCGAAAAAATATTATTAAAGAATAGAAAATTTCAATTTTATGAGATCCAGCAAAAATAGCTTACTTTCTAGATTCGCCCCGCTTACTTCTATATGATTCTAGATTCACCCCATATGGGGCGAATCGATACACAAAATTTTCTTGGTGCTTCCAGAAGAAGATCTAGTGTTTGGACATATTGGAGATCTATTGAATAAAACTAGTATACGTTTGTAGAGAAATAATTAAGCTACACATTAATGAAAAAATGAACAAAATCGGATAAAAAATAGATGAGAAACTTTAATTTTTATGATGATGTTGAAATTCAATGGAATTCTAGATTCGCCCCGCTATATGATGATTAATTCTTAATTCACCCCAAAGTGGGGCGAATCTAGAACGCTGTTAGGGCTCTTGGGAAAACTAGCGTAGAGTCTGTCTCCGACAAGATTTTGAAAAACTGAAAACACAAAATTAAAGAAAAATGTTTGCTCTACATGGTTGGTGACGGAAATTTTTTTCTATCGTCTAAAGCAAAAAAGATATTGAGCATGAAAGACAAAAGTACAAAAATCATTCTAGATTCGCCCCGCATGGCTCTAAGCAACAAAGAGCACACAACAATATTAAGTGCATCAGTGAAGTGTTGGCTTATAATTCTTGACTTGACTTAGTTTCGTTACTAATTCACCAAACTGCTCCCTGAACAAGTGATGGTTACTGTCTATTGCAGACTGTCACTGCTCACGAGATGACTATAACTCAACCACTCAACTCCACTCACTTATTGACCAAGTGTCCTCCGTATATATAGATAAAAGAGAGAGAGAGAAAGAGAGAGAAATAGGTGAGAGATGTATGAATGGGAGGCACGAATCGAAGAAAATGGAGAGAAAAGAAATAACGCGGAAAAGAGAGGAGAGGAAAGAGAACAGAGTAAAGAACAAGGGGTGTTGTACAAAAGAACATCCATTGCATTACGTAATATCTATTTGAAATAGAACACATACCTTTTTGGTACATCATATTTCGTCGTAACAAGACATGTAGTGATTTTTTGTCTTTTTCAGAGCGATTAACGTAAGTCTGCGTTTTGCATCAGCAATAGACGCATGTCAAACTTTTCAGGGTGGTTTAACACCTTTACGCCACTCTGGTTTGATTTTAATGTCAAATAATTTCACTAAGTATTTTATATTAAATTGAAGCCCGTAAAAATCTGCCTTTATTGGTGATAAATGATAAAAGTTACGAAGACCATTTAATGTCGAAGTTACGAGATTTTCAGAAGTTTGATACCTATTTTGGTATAGAAAAGTTAAGTACCAATAATTCAAAAATGAAATAAAACAGTTTTCTTAGATATTTTTACATGATTCGATAGAGCCCGACGAGCTCTAGAAAACTATATATTTAAACCTACTTTGAGTCATCTTTTTCAGATAAAAAATTCTAAAAACTACTCGGAAAATCCCAAAAGGTGTCAAAAATGAATCGTTTCTCCAATAACATTAGTCTTTTTCATTAGTTATGTTAGTTTAGACATCTTGAAATATGCTCACTCGATGCCACTTGAAAAATTGCATCGAATGTGCAAATTTCAAAACGTCTAAGACAGCAAAAATAATGAATAAAATTTTATTTTATTAAAAAATAGAGTGTTTTTCTTCCTTATGAAAAAGCTGTTAGCACAATCCCTTGTGGGACTAAAGATGTGTAACATGATGGATATATTGTTGCTAATTAAGTGGAAATCCTTTTGTCCCATTTCGTTACACACATTTGTAGCTGAACCTATATCTGATACTTTACAACTACAGTTTCTCTGTCACGGTCCGTGGGGAGGGGGGTCCAAATTTCTACCTTTCAACACTTCAACACTCCTTTCAGATCGTGTTTCACAAAAAAAGTAAAGTTTTCAAATGTTTTTGTGATTTTACAAGCAATTTTTAAATTGTTTATCTGAAAACGATGGCTCAAACTAGTTTTAAAATATACAGTTTTGTAGAGTCCACCGAGCTCTATCGAATCGTGTAGAAAATCTAAGAAAAATGTTTATTTTATTTTTGAATTACTGGCGTCTTACTTTCCTACATCAAAATAGGTATCACATTTCTGAAAATCTCGCAAGTTCGATATTAAAAGGTCTTCGTAACCTTTATCATTTAGCACCAATAAACGCAGCGTTTTACGGGCTTCAATTTGATATGAAACATTTAGTGAAACCATTTGACATTAAGACCGAACTATTATAGAAGGACGTAAAGGTTTTGAACCACCCTGAAGAACAGATTCAGCACTTGAGAATCTTCGATACGAAATCTAGGAAATGGCTAGTGTCTTATGATGATTCACTGGATTACTGAATGAAAAAATCCTGGGATGCAATGACGAAATGTAGTTGCTTGTACTGGCGCGTAGACCGCGTTCTCATTATGACTCATAGCCATTGTTATTCAAAAACTAAAGTCTGTAGTGTATTTCAATACTAGCTGCGAAAATTATATGAAATCAGTTTCAGTCCATCTAAAATGTAATAGTATTGATACAAGCAGAGACACTTATGAATTTTGATTACAACTACTGTAGATACTATTTGCCACGTCATCGTAATAAAATTTCGTAGTATGAGTAACGTCAACAAGTTGATGTTTTCTAATGAATGAAAATCCTATACACTTGAATGGGCTAGATATAATTGATATATCAGAATAGCCGAAGTGATGAATTCTTGAGCTGTGACCTAATGGCGGCACATCGATTTCATTAGTAAAATGGAAAAACGCCTGCGAAAATGGGTTCTAAAGCGGTTGCAATAAGAATATTTTTACGATTTAAAGCACATTTCTATGGTGGTGCCTTGCCATTTCTGAAGGAAGGACGGCATTAAAAATTGTACTAACAGCATTGTAGACGCTGTTACTAATTATTTACTAATTATTGTCCCATAATTCGTAGATGATTACATACTGAACTGTTTCACGTATCCATGAAAGTATGAATCAGCTGAAATTAATACATGAAGAATAGGGGTGCACCAAATCCAAATCCAGTCAAACCCAAATCCAACTCTTTGTTTGGACTTGATAGGGTTTGGCTAGATTTGGATTTGGTTGTGACTGAACTTGACTAGAGTTCACTAAAGTATGACACTGCTTGAACAAATTTAATCAGATTCGACTATGCTGTGCCCAATTTGAATGAATTTGACGAGGATCTTGCTAGATCTGGCTGAATTTGAGTAGATTTTAGCAAGTTTTTCATTGAATATAGGAAGATTTTAATACATTGGGCTGGGTTTCACAAGGTTTGAACAAGAATTAACTAGAATCTGTGTAGGCTTGCTCTGACTTCAAAGGATTCCACTAGAATCAAGCTGCCATTCATCAGACTTGACTTAGACTTGATACAAATAAATCATATTTTATTGAACTTGACCAGATTTGACCTGGATTTCACAGGATTCACTCGAATTTTCTTTGATTGCATCACATTTCTCCATAATTTCACCAGATTTGGCCAAAGCTTGACCAGATTTTATTCAATTTGGCTTGGGTCTCACCAGTAACCTGAGTTTGTGTAGGAGTTGTTTAGATTTTGTTAGTTTCCATTAAATTTGGCGGGCTCTGAATTGAACGTGACAACATTTGACCTGTTTTCGGGAAGAATAAGGCAGTTTTAACTCGGTTTGACGAAAGTTTGACTCATTTCGACTAGATTTTAGCAGATTTTAGCATATTTTAGCTAGATTTTCTGGGTTGAAATCAGATTCGACTGGAATTTGACTCGAGTTCATTAGGTTTCATTAGAATTTCACTGGACCTGACCATGCTTCATGTGAGGGTGTGGCTATGGGTGCTGGTCTGGGTGTTGGCGTGAGTGAGGATCTTCTTTTCAGCTACACATCTCCAGTTACAGGCAAAGCGAATGCCACCGCCACACCCATACCCACACCCTCAAGATTGCCCTTCTTTCATCTAATTGAGAATAAAAGATCCTTTACATTTACTTGTTATGAGTTTTTCAATAAAAATGAGTGCACGATTCTCCAACCTACTATTTCATTGACAATTTTATGCATGTAGCTAATGTTGTTCATTGGAGAAAGTGACGTTCAGACTAGGACCACGACAGCTCCAGGTCACGAACTGGGTTCAAACGAACCGGTGAACAGTTCGAAAAGCTCTCTCGAACTGAGCTGAACCGAACTGAACTTTTCGGACAGTTCATCGGTTCGTTTGAACCCGATTCATGAGCTGGAACTATTGTGGTGCTAGTGACCTATAGAATAGTCCTTGCTAGTTATCTGAGTTGACTTGAACTGTTCGAACAGTTCAGTTCAGTTTGAGAGAGCTGCACAAACAGCTGACCAGTTCGGAACTGTTTCCGAACTGTTATAGTCCTAGTTCAGACATATCTTCCCATATTATCTCTATGAAATTTTAGGAGAAGTGACAACTGGAACGACGACAACAACAACAGCAACAACAGCAACAGCAACAACAACAACAACAGCAACTACAACTACAACAACAGCAACTACAACCACAACAACAGTAACTACAACCACAACAACAGCAACTACAACAACAACTACTACTACTGCTACTACCGCAAGTAATAGACTAAATAGTTAAATAATACTTTTCTCAGCGTTTTGAAGCAGCTTCCCTCTTCCAAACAGGATTCTCATGCTATGACATACTATTGGGCTGAAGTTTGGGTGAAGTACGTTTCCTCTCGCCTCCTTCCGAACTCCGGACATGTGTCCAGTCGTTCAGAAATAAAATTTTGTCCTTACAGATTTATGACGGTAATTCGAAAACATTTATGCATAGAAGTTCGTAATAGAAAAGCAGGGAAAGCTGAATGGTTTGATCGCATGTGCGGAATAGAATGCTCCTTGCAATATATAATGTAGCTCTGGAGATCGTAATGAACAAGGTCGGATGTTTAGAATGTACCTATGTCTAATAATGGAAGGTCACGTACTGTAAGTGAAGAAAATTAGATATCTTAAGATCAAATGAAAACTCCCATCACGAAACTACCAAATTTAAAATATTACGTGCTGATAGCATACCTTGAGCAAGTTATTTAATTTTCAAAGCATGCGAATTTTAGGTAAGGTAGCGAAAATGCAAAATTGAAGTGAATTTTTGTTTCCGCGTATATGTAAATGGTTTGATGGAGCTTGGAAAACTGATCACGGATATATACTTTTTATTTCGGTTTGATCATTTTTGGCTGAGAAAATCATAAAACACTAGGTTGACCATGAAAATGCTACTTTTTTCCATGAACTGTTTTTTTTCTCTAGAAATTGTCAAATTTCAATTTCAATTTCAATTATTCTGTGAACTTATTAAAAGTACTATATTCGGAATCAGCACGAAAAACTGAATAGGAAAATGTTATTTGATTAGATGTAGAGCTAATAGGGATAAAAATTTCTTTCGAAAAGAAATAGGACCAATAGGCTAAAAGTATGTATCAGTGAGCATTCTTGCAAACCTATCTCCTTTTTGTAACAATAGATAGAAGCAACTGTGGGTGTGGGTGTGTGGGTTTGGGTGAGGTTGTGGGTGTCGATGTTAATGTTTGTCTTCTCTTTGTCTACACCCACACCCACACCCTGATGGTCGGTGGAGCTGCTCTGTCACGGTCTGTATTAGGATGTATGGAGCCACTAGAAACCATCACAGACCGTTACAGAGAAATTTAATAATTAATAATTGATTCATAATTAATTATTTGTCATATTAATTAACCAATTAGCTGATTAATTAATTTCTCTGTAACGGTCTGTGGGGAGCGGGTGATGGATCCAAATGTCTACCCTGTATACTGTAACACTCCTTTCAAATCGTGTTTCACAAAAGATGCCAATGCATTATTAAGCAAGCGTGCTCAAAAAACTTACCACTTTATGTCAGGGTTTGAAATATAATGAGAAAACACTAAAACAGCTGATTAGATGTGTCAAAATTAGAAGTATTAGTTTCCATTCCCATTTTTGGGAATGAAAAGCAACCGTCTACAATACGACAGTGGTACACGCTTATCCACTTTTCATTCTTTCAAATCACATTAAAAGAAATTTCAAAGTGTATGCTGTTCCTAGAGGACCGGGGAATCCTCACACTCCTAACGGGAATAAGCGCTCAACAACGCTTGTAACTATGGACCCCTGTTTAAATTGTAATTTTTTCGTTATGTTACAAAAGGCATTTATTGTAACACTAATGGAAATGGGCATGGGTGTGAGTTTGTTCTTCATCTTTACTCGCACCCACACCCTTCTCTGTAAAAAAAGGTGTCATATTGAACCTTTCATCGGTACAATTTTCAGAACCTTTTAAAAGTTCTAGCCAAAAAGTCTTGAACCTAAAATAGTTTTAGACAGAAATGCGGAACCTAAAATAGTTTTAGACAGAAATGCGGAACCTGAATAGGTTCGAGCTTTTTGGCTAGAATCTTAAAAAAAGGTTCTGACTATGGCACCTAAATCTAGAATCTTAAAAGGTTCTAGACCCTCTCTTGAGCCATAAATGGTTCAGTACGACACCTTCTTTTTTAGAGAGTTTGATTGTGCGTTAGACTGTGGAATATTGTTCAAAACAAAAGACTTGATTATCCCATGTGTCGGTTAGATTCGAACTGAAATAAAGTTATAAAGAGCCCATAGGATGTGACTATAGGATATACTGTCTTCAAATGAGTACATTATGTGAAGAAAAGCATTTGTATTTGATAGCCTGCAACAGCACGTTTCTTACTCAAATTACTTATGCAACTGGCTCTGCTCCACGGTCAATAGCAGTAGTTGATGTGAATAATGACAATAAATCGGATATTATTGTTGGAAACGATGTTTCGAACAGTGTCAGTGTTCTCCTCAACAATGGCAATGGCACATTTCTTACTCAAACTACTTACGCAGCTGGCATTTATCCATACTCAGTAGCAGTAGTTGATGTGAATAGTGACAATAAACCTGATATTATTGTTGCAAACGATGGTTCGCACACCGTCAGTGTTCTCCTCAACAGTGGTAGTGGTACATTTCTTACTCAAACTACTTACGCAACTGGCAATAATCCAATCTCAGTAGCAGTAGTTGATGTGAATAGTGACAATAAACCAGATATTATTGTCGCAAACTATGTTTCGAACACCGTCGGTATTCTCCTCAACAGTGGTAGTGGTACATTTCTTACTCAAACTGCTTACCCAGTAGGCTCTTATCCACGTTGAGTTTCAGTTGTTGATGTGAATAGTGACATTAAACCTGATATTATTGTCGCAAACTATGGTTCGAACACCGTCTGTGTTCTCCTCAACAATGGCAATGGCACATTTCTTACTCAAACTACTTACGCAACTGGCTCTGGTCCAAACTCAGTAGCAGTAATTGATGTGAATAATGACAATAATCCGGATATTATTGTCGTAAACGAGGGTCCGAACAATGTCGGTGTTCTCCTCAACAGTGGAAGTGGTACATTTTGTTACTCAAACTACTTATGCAACTGGCACTTATCCATACTCAGTAGCAGTAGTTGATGTGAATAATGACAATAAACTGGATATTATTGTTGCAAACGTGAATTCGAACACCGTCAGTGTTCTCTTAAAATGTTGAAATTCATTCATGAATTAAATTCTATGCAAGCATTGACATTTCACTACTAGATTGAGGGGATGGGGTACTGCCCTCCCTCACCCCCTTAAGGGTGTGTGTATGTATTGGAGGAGGACTCGACGTATTAGTCTAACTTTCCTTAAGCAATCACACCCATTCACTCACTCACACACTCACCCACTAATATCCAATTTTATTTTTATTGAAAAGAACAAATGTAATATTTCGCTGCTTACTCTTTATTCATTTATTTATTTATTCATTTATTCATTTATTTAAATAAATATTCAAAAAGAAAAATGAACGTAAAATTGAAAAACGTCAAAAATTGATCTTTCTCTACGAAGAGAATAGTCCATTGAGCGAGATGAAGACAAAGAGCGGGGGGGGGGCAGATTGCAGATTTTTGAGAGTCGATGGGGGGATAGAGGAGGTAAATATCCTATCAATATTTCAGATGATTAATAATTACATATATATATAAAGTTATCTTGTTCTAAGCAGTAACCATCTTAGCAATCTATAATAGCTAGAATAAAATGCATCATTGCATCGGTTGTATAAAGCTCTAGTATGATTTAATGCATTAGAAAACTTTCTCTTCGTCTGTAAATCAATCCATGTTGTTGTGTGAAAGTAACTACATCAATGATATCTTTCTTCAGTAGCAAACGCTATATTGCATACATCAGTAGGTTTGTTACAGAGAAACTTATATTTAAATTTAATACTTTCTAAAATATTAAATAATTACAAGACAACATACATAGTACTATCATGAATCAGTAATTACAGTAATAAGCATAACTATATTGTTGCACTTCAATTAAACATATACACTGTAAAAATATCCGTAGAATAAATAACGAAAAAGGGTTTATGAAAATGTAACGTGTCATAAACCCTTTTATAGGGTTTATTAAGGTGTTATAAACCCTTTCATAAACCCTAAAAAAGGGATGAATATAGGGTTTATGAGTTGCAATAACTGGCCCTGAAGGGTTTATGAGAGGGATTATAAATTCCATAAATCCTTAAAGGGTTTGTTACACGTTGCACTTTCATAAACCCTTTAGAAGGGTTGATAAAAATACAATACCCAAAGTTCAACCTCAGAAGACTCATTTGTAAGTGCTTATGGAGATTATGATTGGTCGAAAACGTTTATGAGAGGGAAAATGGATCTCTTCAACTGACTCAAGGGTTTATAGAAGACTATATGATTGGGTTGATTGATTTCAATTATTGTGATTGTGCATAATATTTTCTCCTCCTCCTATGTGTTAACATGATAATTCTCTTGTTTATTAGTTGATTTATTGACGTTTCGATCGATGAAATTGATCTTCTTCAGAATAAAATAGGAAATGAATACGGAAAAAGTTCTTTTACTGATGACTCATCCAATTGTTAATTTTTCCTTTATTTTCTCTATAAATAATACAGTACTGGTACGGAAGAGACGCTGTATACTGGAACTTCTTTTGTTTGATATTTAGTTGTCCGTACCAGTACTGTAATATAATATTTATAAAGAAAATAAAGGAAAAATTAACAATTGGATGATTCATCAGTAAAAGAACTTTTTCTGTATTCATTTCCAATTTTATTCTGAAGAAGATCGATTTCATCGATCGAAACGTAAATAAATTAACTAATAGACAAGAGAATTATCAGGTTAGAGCATGCGAAAAGAAGAGAAATTTGAGAGAGAGGATAGTTAAATCACCAGAAAACAAAGCAACTTCGTAAAGGATTGTAGTTAGCGGTTTAGAACGAATACATCCAGAAACCCTCTAAATCCATCTATCTTACTAAGAAACTCCTTAGAATTTCATCCTAAACACGTAAAATGCTAAAGTAAAATTATCTTATGAGCATTCTGTAATGTTATAATAATCATCTAAACTTCTACTAAATATTGAACTTTAAGTAGTATTAAAGTAGCATTCTTTAGGATTATCATTGCTCGAAGATCCCGTTCCTGACTTATTTACACTCTCATCTATGAAACCGTACAATTGCTTCACTTACTTGCAATAATATTTGTGTTTGACCATGGTGTTGAGTTTGATTCAAACATAGCAAGCAAATTTCATTTATAGAGCCATTCGTTTGTTTTGAAGATGTTTTTACCAGAATCTAAACGGAAAATCAGTAATTGATTAGGAGAACAGTTCTTATTGAAGATATTACTAATATTGTCCATGTATTGCTCCCTCTTACATTGAACAGTTATTATTAGTTCCACTTATTGAAAGTACTGCTTAATACAAATCAATCTTCGCATAAAAAGAGACAATTAAAGTATTGAAATGAAAGGCACACTCAACTATATATAATAAAGCTTCATTCAATAGCCATAGCCATTGTTGTATTATAGAAGAAAATGAAATATCGCACCTCAATAAAGCAAGTTTAGAATTAGTGTACTAAAGGCAACATGATATTCATAAAAGATTAATCAGCATCGTTCAGATGAAGCCTCCTGTTTGAGTAAATGAGGTTAAGCGAATCAAATGCATAGCTTTAATAACAATATCTAGTATTGAACCTTACTCTTCTGAATACGAATGATGTTTCAATATAGATACTTCTGTACGTTTTACTCGACTAGCAGCGTCCAACTGAAAATTAGAAAATAGTAGAAAACGTCTGAATGCTCTTCTTCATAATGCAAATGTGGTATTAAAATGAAAGAAACCAAAACCTACATTGGTATCTGTACTATAATTTTAACGAGTTTTCTTAATGAAATACACATCAGGCATAATTCAAAGCAGTAAGAGTCTCTTTGAATTGTTATTATTGCTATATCGACCAGAAATGATCTTCTTAGCAAAGAAATTCTGCTCAGAAATCTGGGTAAATATACTACAGTTAGGCAGAAAGAAAACCTCTATTGAAAAATATAAAACATATCCATATGTGCACAAACCTATCTAACTTATTGCTTTAAAATAAAAGAAATGAAATGTAATTTATAATTATTGTCACATTTTAGTGTGTTACACACAGTAACCCACAGGAAAGAATCAACTCATTGAAAAAAACTTAGAAATATCAGCACTTCTCTTCTTCATTGTTTATCTAAACGAAATCAAACATTCTATTGAGACAAGGTAATAGTCTGATATATGAACCATATTTTTGATACACTTTTACAAAACAAAAATGTCAGTTATAATTATAATTTAAACTTACCCTCATGATTTTGAATGGTATATGATAATTCTGCAATAAACAAACTTATAATAGCACTTCTTGCGTCAAACTTGAATATTAATTTTAATCAACTAAAATAAAAAAAGATTACATATTAAAAACCAACAATATATTGAAAACATTTGTTACTACTCACCTCACTAGAAGCGATGCCCAGTAAAATTGTAAACCACGCATACCAAATAAATATGTTGAGAAGCACAAGCTGAACAGAACCTGAAAAATAAAGAAAACTTATGCACGACTGCGATCCTAACTATCGCTGATCATCTAAGCAAACAAAAAAAATAGTAATAAAAATGCATTGAACTAAGAAAAATCTCTGAAGAATTTTCCCCTGGATACAAAAATTATGAACTAAACTGTAACTTAAGTTAGTTGTCATCTCATTCTACGTTTCCACATGATTGGAAACTGAATTGGTCAAGAAAAACTCCCGACAATGAGTAGTTATTATTGTTGATCTGAAAAATAGTCATTTATTAAAAAGAATAGAGGAATATCTGAAGAATCTTATCCACAGACACTACCTTGAATATAAAAAAGATGAGTTCAAGCTAAGATATACTCACATATTTTGTAGTTGACATAAAACGATGAAATAATACAGATGGATGAAGGGTGAAAATATTTGTGAGGAGTTTATTCTAATAGTTGTATCAATCTAAATAAACAAAAAAACACTGAATGAAAAAGCATATTGATCGATGGTGAATTCTTTTTAAGAAATGTTTTCGAATAGAAAAGAGATAGAAGAAATGCCTAACGACACTTACGCACTAATGTTCCGTTATTTTGGTTTGATCAGAAAGTAATTCATCAATATATAAAAGCACATATTGTAAGTTTTAATAGTTGTTCTTGTCTATCTGAGAAGAAGCTACTTATAAAATGACAATAGATTGATACCTGAAAAAACGTTTTTCATGAATGTTTCCTGAATAAAAACAATGTGAATTGAAATGGTTAATAATACTTACATGTTGATATTTGACAACAGATCATCAAGAGAGTGCTAGTCAATTAAGATGAAAACTTGGTTGCAAAATTTTATTAACGGATCATGATGATCTAAATATAAACAAGAAAACACTATTAGTAAAAAGTTAAGTTAATATATGATGAATCATTTTTAACAAATATCTTTGAATATAAAAGATATGGAGAAAATGTAAAAATGATTGTTAAAAAATGTCCGAAACCGTACAATAACCTACCCTTATGCGTAGATTAATATACCCTTTTGAATACCATCTAATAGTAATCTACCCTCTCTTTGAACCGAATAATAATCTACCCTTCATTGCTGAATTCGAAACGTTTGTGAAAAATGCGCTTATTAATCTACCCCTAATAGTTTAATAATAAACTGCTTTCCTTAAAATATGAAATCCAAAACCATTAAAAGAGCTCCATATACCCTGTGCCTCTTCAAATACCTTTACACTCAAAAATCTTTTGGATCATGAACCCTTCAAGGATATATGCCATCCTCATAAACCCCTCATGAGTTTATGAAAAGGAACATCAGGGGCAAGCGTTGATTATTCTGCGCTTTTTTACAGTGTGGTGGGTTCACATAACTCCCGAACCAACTATTTATACATTTATGGCTCGTAAACTCTTTCTCTCAACAAAAATTGACACATATAATATAAACGCCCTTCAACAGTGATCAAATACTCAATTTTTTCTATTGTGATGATCAACATTTAACGAAAAACAAATTTTGTTTTCGTAATAAAAACTACAAACACCCACTTTAATCTTTGCCTATGTAATATTTTGTAGCCGCTTATCACTTATTTAATATTTTTGAACATAAATTCGCCTGACGATGTGTGTGTACGGGTGTACAAAATCTCGTTATCCAACTTCATCGCACACCCACATGACACAGTTTATTTTCTCGAGATAAAAGTCACAGCATTTCAATTGGATACAAAGAATACTTAAGATATAATGCAAGGAAGAAATAACATGAAAATTAATAGAATTCCTTGCAAAAATATAGAACAACTGGCAGAATGACTTAAAGTTGTAGTTTCTGTAGAAAACACGTAGCCATTACATAAATTTGATGAACAACAGCACGTAGTTTTCGTGACATCGCCGTTTAGTTCAATTTGACATTTGTTCTTACCAAAAGTGCACTCTGTAAGGTCAACCACGGCTCGTGCAATGCCTTCATTTCCGTCTACATGAGTTTCTCGCAAAGCCTATTCAACCAAGATTCATTATAAAGAATTTTTACATCACAGAAACTTACAATACAACTCTGGTTCGAAGTAGCAGACTTTACAGTGACACCAGCAGCATCTGACTTGAATGGTTCGCCGCAACCTGGTACCATGACACTCCAACATTCATAACAATTGAATGCTTGAGTAAGAACTGCGCCTACAAGCAAATCAAGCTATTATATTCACTTTCATGAGAAGATTCATACCATAAGAAAACCAGGAGAAAAAAATTAATAAATTCATTGGCAGAGACATAGGAGTTCGTTTCATTAATAAATACGATTGCAAATATCAATATTGACATTTTTGGCTCATATTTCGCGTTACCAATGATGAATGAAATTGAGACAAGTTTTGATTCTTGATGACGTATGAAGAAGCAATGCAAAGGCCTATTAAATATCAGTGACCATATAACACAAGGATATTCAATGCTTAATTCTTTACTCAGCATAAGAATGTTTGACAAATAACGATACGATTAGTGATTTAGTAAAAATAAGAACAGCATATAAATATGATTAAGATCATCGTTCTTTATCATTCTATTACGCTAGATTCTTATTAAGGCTGATTTCAAATAGTAATTGGTTATAAATAATTTCAATAAAAATATGGCAGCTTATTGGATAAAGGTTCGTGTAACAGTAGTACACGGAAAAATAAGACAAATTCATAAGTTATATAGAATTTTCAAAGCTTCTCTTCCATCTATTAACCCAAGAAATGAAGTTGCAATCACGAATGCTGTTAATTACCAGTAGAGATCTTTTCAGACTCTAATTTTATATTTATTGATTAATTATGTGGCTTCAATGACTTTATTTCTAGTTGTGCAACTTAGTTCGAAGTTGTGACAATGGATCAAATAGAGAGAGAAAAATGACATGATTTTAATCCGGTTGCTGGTGGATGTAGATCTTCTACTCACCAACAGCCTTTGTTGCATACGATTGTCTTTGAATGGAAGTACAAATATAAATTTCGGCTCTCTTTATGTTTAGTTGAATGTACTATTCAAAAATTATAGCACTAGGATAATAGAATATATTCCATTTAAAAGAATTCCCAAGAGAGTTTTTCTATATCTATGTATTTATATTGTTGTTGGAGTTCACCATTTTCGATGTCTTGAGCTGTTCTATTCAACTATCCAACCACTGCTCAAAGTAGTTTATACCGCCCATCATCTCAAGTCTCATTTTCACTTTCTACTTTCCATTTATCTGTGAATCCATGCTCCCGATTTAATCTTCCACATCTTACTTTTTATTCTTTCTTGAAAATGCGCAATCAGCAACCACATTCAGATTTTGTGGAAAGCGGACATATCTTCAAACGTACACAATTCAGGCACACCTATAGGAAGAAGTGAAGGCTGTCTACTCTCGATTAGCATGTTGTGAATCTTCTCCGCCGTTACAGAAAGCAGAGCACGAGCATCCGACTCGTTGATTGGCAGTATTCGGTAAGCCAACGTGATGTGAAATTCATAGTTCTTTGAATAGGGAAATCCTGCACGAAATAGAGAGATGACGTGAAGAGTGTTATCAATAAGAATAGCTACGGCAATGATACTCACCTAGGCTTGTGTACATGAGTTCTCTCCATGCTGCCATGGCTTCAGCTGTTTTGACCTCGTAGGGCCGCAGCCAGACTGATAAGTTATTGTTAACATGTACGCTCTCCATCTTCATGTAGAATATATTGGAGGCTGCCATGGACATTATTTCCTTACTCCTCTGTCGTAACTCTTCTCCAACTTGTCTCATATCACCTTTAATCTTTGGACAGACAGTCAATCTGTTTCTTGAAGTAACCAGGTCTGTCAAAGTCATATGGAAGCTATCAGGTGGAAGGAATGAAAAGCATCCACCCACCGTTGGCCCTGTCGCCTTTAATATTTCCTGGGCTTGAAAGAGCGCCTTATGAATGAAGGCTCCATGACTTTTCTCATTGACTCTACAGATACAGGTTACTCCATCGAAGGGTTTAATTGTTTTGTCGTCATTAAACTTGTGAGGATAGCTATTGAGTCCTTATCCAGACGTATGGTGTTGCGAAAGGAAGAGATGTAGTGGTTGTGTCCAATTTGCCACACCAATAAAAAGTCGACACTTCGTCTTCTCGAAGCATCCACACCAATCTGGCACGACAAGAAGCGTCGAGTCACTTCCTGGGTGGTTGCCTAACCCAAAGGCAGCGATCTGTGAGCTCACGTCAAACGAAAACCAGAAGGCTGTTTGTTGTTCCTTCTCACTTGTCAACAACGCTCTTTTTTCCTTTGTCTCGGCCAAGATCACACCTGGGTTACCTTCGCGCACTGTCGTCCTACTATTTCCATCTTGTCCAACTACGAAACAGAGCGCTGGTTTTCCTGTGCTTCTAGAGGGTGTGGGTTCGCAGTTGAAGACTACTCTGAATTCACTATTAGTTGTAACGGTCACCACAACAATAGCGTGTGTTGTGCCTAATGGCTCTGGAAGATAGATCTCACATCCTTGCATCGGAGTCGAAGCTGATAAACTGAAGCCAGTGTCGCACTTTTTCCATGCGGGTTTATCATCGTTCTCTTCCATAAAGTGACGCCGTGAATTTTTTGAAACACGATCTGAAAGGAGTGCTGGTAGAAATTTGGACCCATCCCCCCCCCAGACCGTTACAGAGAAATTAATTAATTAGATAATCGGTTAATTATTAATTAGTTAATTAATTTTCTGTAACGGTCTGTGGTGGTTTTTGAGATCTCTGTAACAGTTTCTGAATTCTCTGTAACGGTCTGTGATGGTTTTTGAGATCTCTGTAACAGTTTCTGAATTCTCTGTAACGGTCTGTGACGGTTTCTGAATTCTCTGTAACGGTCTGTGATGATTTGTAAAGGCTTCATATACCATAATACAGGCCGTAACAGAGTAGCGCCACCGATCATCACTAACAGTGATAGACGGATTCCAGAAAATTAGTTTGATCGTGTTTCACATTTTAATCCCACAGGGATTGCGCTAATAGCTTTTTTTAAATTAGAGAAAGAAACTAAATATTTATAATTATAATAAATTCCTTTACATTCTTCTGAGTCTCGATAATGCAAGGGGTAATACATCGAAAAGCCTCACTCACACCCTCTATACTGTAAAACGAAAGAAGAATAATAAACTCTTAAAGGTTTCAGGAAAAATTACTGAGAGCCAAAATCCATATCTACAGGTTGGTGAGTGGTTGCAGTTAATCCTAAACAAAAAATAAAATAGAGTTTTTTTTAGTCAATATTGTAAATACTTACTATTGTTCAAATTGTTTCACCGATTGTAAATTAGAACAAGAAAGATAGAATTTATTTAATTTCAGAAGTATTTACTATTGGATGAGTCACGTTGGTTGAGTGCATAGATTATCGGACACGTATTCGTTCACCATAGAATGACTCTTTCGCAAGTCACTAAAGGCTGACTCTTTCGCGTGACTCATTCGATAGAGTATCAACTGTATCATTAGTCAGTATGCAAAGTCAAAACACACAACTCCAATATAGATGTCGCGGTGACAATGACGAAAAAATTCAAACCGAAACCCTGCTACATGAATAGCACGTTGACGATAAAAAATGTTGATTAAGCTTTTCAATTTCTCCATTGATACATTTAGAATCATCACAAACCAACAACTTGTGTACCTTGAGTAGAAAAAAGAGAATAATACATGTTATCTTGGAATTGATTAAGCCTCTTGATATTTTTGTTTTCATCAACTGTTTGAAATTCTTCTTGATTTAAATTATCTTCAATAATGAATCAACTAGATACAACTTAAGTCTTCTTTGATTTTTGTTCAAATTGTTATAGTTCGAGACGAGCAAACTCTTCTCATATTTATATTGCATTACTATCTTTACGGATCGACATATTTTGATTTCAATTTGTAAATACTAACATCGATGTGATTGTATATTTGGTGTGAATATTAATATTCTTTTTACATACACCCTACCGAGAGTCAGATCCACATCCCCGACCCTTTCCAGTCTTAAGTACTGAAGAAAGATGAAATATGGTGAATTGTTTTAGTTGGAGATCGTTTTCTTTTCTTTTGAATTCTGAGAGTAAACTATAAAACATTAGAGAAGGGTGTAAATGAAGATGAAACGTACACCTACACCACCGATAGCTCTACTATGAATGAAAACGACAACTACGTTTCTAAAATATTTCACTTATGATAGATTTGATCAACTGATTTTTATATAATTAAGTATCATAGAATTTTATTAAAAAGCTACAAACTGAAAAAATACTCCTGATGATAGTGCCAATTGGCGAATGTTTACCAAGAGAAAAAAAGATGTTGATAGTACTTGTTAGTCAAAATCTCTAACAATTATAGACATTCTTTTATTTCCACCATGATACTTACTCTTGCTATGCACATATTGGAATTCATTCTTTTTTTGTGAAAACAATAAATAACATATTACTTATTATTTAAAAAACACCTTACATAACTTATTTTCAAATAAATGCTCTGCCAGAAAAAAACGTTTTTGATATAAGTATGTATAGTAAATATTTTTGCAGTTAACTACCTTTTGAATATATCTAACGTTTTCGTTTTATTATCGATATTAACTTAGAGTAAGATTTAAAGATAACTGAAGTAACGATATTCGAATATTGTCATTATTTGCAATTAAAATCTTGAGAATGTGTGCGAATGGACTTGGATTGAAATTGATTCTAAAGCCCTACTCATAACCACAGGCACTAGTGCCTTCAAGTGTTAGCTTTAGACACTAAGTCAACTATCTTGTGCAATGTTGGTTTCTTCGATTTTCGGATTCATCATATTCACAACGACGTCGAAATGATAATCCTTGCTAAGCAAGAAATTCAATATTCCGAAGTATTTCCTTGAAATTAATTCCGCTCTGCAAAGTTTGTTTTGAAACATCAGCATTATTTTTATGACTTTTAGCTGCATTAATTCACAATTCATTGTCCAATTATTTAAATGATCAACAGTTAAATTTACTTTCAAATCGACAAACAAATAAATGTGGAAACCTCGGATTTAAATCCGAGTGTTATGTGTACTTCAAAAAGGGATATGCAATTTTTTTTATAATAAATCCAATTTGGTTTCTAGATGCAGTTTTTGTGTATTTTAAGACCTTTTTCAGTCAGTGTTTCGTTAGAAAGCTACGATTTAGTTCAAAACCAATATCAAATTCGGAATCAGCGTTAAAAACTGAGTCGATTTATATATGTTGTGGATAATTCTGAGAAATTTTATTTTTTGAAAAATCCCTGTACTCCCCCTCAGGGATGGTCTGATCAAAAATGACAATTTTTTCGATAACTCAGCCATTTCTTGACGGATCCTTCTCATCTTCGAACTCGACCTAGATATTGATAAGACAATTCTGTGCACAAAATTTCAGCTCAATCGAATGTAATTGTGAAGAGTTATCGAATAAACGGCCGGCCGGACACACTGACCGATTCTATAGTGTACTCTTTTTTTTTTGAGTACACTAAAAATAAGATATTTAGTTCATTTTACTAATTAAACAATACAAATTCTTTAGCCACTGCTGGGCTTCAACCTGGATTCATTTTAAATAGTTCGTAAATTATCAGTAATTCCTGTTACTTTTAACTATTCGACATATGGAAATAACAGGTGTAACGAAAATAATTTTATTGCGACTATTCCTGATGACTAAGCGAATTGAAAAAAAAATAATGAATACCTGAATTCCTAATAGAAAGCAATGATTCTAAAAATATCTCATGGTGATTGCCTGAAAAGCAATCAAAACACATCTTCTTCTACGTCGAATCTATCGAAATTTTGAGTGTTTAATACAGCCATACCTATGCTCACCCTCAAGCAGACAATTTATGTTTGCTGCATTCTTCTCTACGAGAGAGAGAGAGAATAGACAAAAAATGAACGAAAAAAAGAAATGACGATAGCCAAACAGCTCTTTTCTTTCGTTCTTTCAATTTAAGACGAGATAGACATAGTATTTCTTCGTATACAAACATATTCTGATTCATTGCTAGATATAGTGATAGAAAAATAATCGATATTTTAATTATTTCTTGCTTGTAAGGTGTAACTCTGCGTGTGGATGCTTCACTGGTTTCACGAGCAATAAGTTGCACTACTCGTCAATATTTTTCTATTTTGATTGCCAATGAAGGCAACATCATAATAAGAAGTATAGTAGTGAATAGCGTTATTCATATTAAACTTCGAATCAACAATCGAACATGCACATAAGTATAGGTATGCTTTTTCTTGTGATCGTATTATCAATGCTAATAGGCTGCATGACCCGGGTAATCGACAGAGATGTGGTCAACCAACAGAAACGCGACACAATTCTATCTGAAACATTTGATAAGGCGATCAATCGCCGTTTGAGTCATTCACTTGTAACGCGTTGCTATGAGATACTTAGTCATAAGCAAGTTGAATACATAACGGACAAAATGTCTGAACGGAATATTGGTGTTGAGAAGTATTCATTTTTCCTGTAAACACTAATAATACAACACACAATCATCATTTTTCTTTCTGGTGGACAAAGTATCTTAATAATATATTCGTGATATGAGTCATTCGTTTACCTATTGACCCATGAAACACTTAACGACATCAACTTGTTTCGATCTAACGAAAATAAACGAATTCGACTATCTTTTCAATTGTTCATCTACCCTATTACCTTCCATTTTTGCCTCTCGTATTGTTACTTTTTTTTCGAAAATGATCATTCTATTTGAACAAGACCTTACAACGAAATTTAGTATTCAATTATCATCTACTGTTGTCTTATGCTAACGATTGAAAGTATTTTATTTGACGACCAGCATAGTAGTTGAACTGACCTTCCCTTTCATTGAGATTTTCAACAGGTCGTTTCCCACGTGATATTAGAGCCGAAAACCGAACACTCTATATTATGTATCAACCTAGACACAGTATTTGAATCGAGTGTTCCTTCAGATAATTCGCTGGACACACGATCGTCAAACATATTCTCAGCAGTTGTAATTGATGTTCGGGAAACGGCTCGTAAATGAACGAAATGCTTAGAAATATTCATCTGTCGGACGACCCGCAACGTTCAACTTCTATCTGCAAGTGATCTTTAAGGTAACAATATATTTGAATATAACACTAGGGATTCTCTTGATACAGTGACTCGGGGCACTTCACTTGATATATAATCTCGGAATAAAGTAATAACATCCATAGTGACCGTAGACAGTAAACGAACTATTTGAATCGAACATTACGCCTTCTATTTCTGTTCCGACTAGGAAAAATTCATTTAGTGTATAATTATAAATTAGAGTACAAATGCTGCTCTTATGTTCAGAGCAAAAAAACGATTTGAATAGCGATTTATTCCTTTAGACTATTCATCTAGCGCATGATTCTAAAATATAATGGCAAGCCTTAATTCCTTTTCACGTCAGCAAAATACTTGCAGAGAATATTTGTGTGACTCTTTCAACTCAGACTCGGCGTAGTTTGTTTAACATATGATCTACAAGTAGAGTGCAAATGTTGATCATATGATAAGATCGATGGGAAAATATTGGCATAGAGTATTTTTTCCAGTCATTCATTATATGTAAGATCATCAATCGTATTATCGTCGACTGCTCTCCAGCTTGCGAAAAAACGTCTTATATGAATGGAAAAATACTTTGAAATATTCCACTAACCCATGGCACCAAATTCAGTTGCTTCCGTCAAGTACCTTTGATTGAGAGAGATAATTGAATTCAGCTTTGTTCCTAATTTCACTGTTCCTACTTTCACTGTCCCTACTTCGACAGATTCATTTACTACACGTGATGTAGGGACAGGGACGAATGACGAGCGACTATCGTAACAGTGAATAACATATTTGAATGAAACATTTCAACTATGACTGTTCCTAATGTAATTCGTTCAACTCACGTGTAATCTAAGTTGATAGTACTAATTTTGAGCACATATTTCGTGAAGAGTATATTCGAATAAAGCATTTTTACTTGGAAATATTCAGTTACTTAACGATGCAAAATTCAATTTATGACCTCAAGTAGTTTCACATGATCAAAATAATTGAATGCAACATTGTTCCAACTTTCACTATTCCTACTCTGAAAGATTCATTTGCTACATGATGTCGAAGCAGGGATGAATGACAAGCGGTAGTCTTGCGTGTGAATAATACATTTGAATAAAATATTTCAAATATAACCGTTCCTAATCTGATTCGTTCAATTTCGTATATAATCTAAGTGGATAGCGCTAATGGCGAGCACGCCTGCGGTGAAGAATATATTCGAATACAATATTTTTACTTTGAAATATTCAGTTACTTAACGATGCTAAATTCAATTTATGACCTCAAGTAGTTTCACATGATCAAAATAACTGAATGCAACGTTGTTCCTACTTTTACTCTTACAACTATGATTCTTTCATTTGCCATATGATCTAGGAATAGATGCGAATGATAAGGTTATGTATTGATGCCAAATACAATATTAGGATGAAGCATTGAGACTAGTTTTACTTTTCCTAATCTTATTCGTTCATTTGGCATAGCACGTAGGACTCTCGAAGAAATATTCATAGTGTATTGTAAATGAGTGTAAATATTAGAATAGGCTATTTTTGTAGATCATACTTTCTACCTATGATCATGGTTCGTTTTGGCAGTAACTGGTATGGGCTTGAGGAATTGGGTCATATATGAATAACAGAATACTTTGGAATATGCATCTGCCGCATCATACCAATTTCCGTGAGCTCAGCCAAGGAATGTTCGCTTGACCGAAATAATTGATTGCAATATTATTTCTAACTTCACTTTTACAAATATGATTCCTTCCTTCGCCATTTGATCAAATAACAAGTATGAATGGCCCACTTTTGTGTTGACAGCAAAGAGGATACTTGTATGGGACATTTCCCCGTTTACACCCACTATAAATTTGAAAAGTTCATCTGACATATGATCTGCAAGTAGAGTAAAAATGTTTAACATGCAATACAAGCGAGAGGGAGATATTGGAACAGAGTATTTTTTTCGATCACTCCTTTTAGATATAATCATCAATCGTATTGTCAGGAACTACTATTGAGCCTGGGGAAGATATTTATATATGAATGAAGCAATACTATTTCTAATTTCACTGTTCCGACTGTGACTATGATTTCGTCTCCTATCATTTGATTTGGCCGCAAGTACGAATGACGTGCTGGCGTGTAGACGACGAGGAAAATATTTGAATGAAATATTTTCACGTCTATTCCCGTTCAAAATCTGCAAAATTCATTTGACATTTGATCGGCAAGTAGATTAGGAATCATAAACATATAAAACTAGCTAGCGGAAAATATTTGCATAGATCAGTTTTTTCAGTTATTCATTATAAATAAGATCATCAATCGTATTATTACCGACAGCTATTCAGCTTGCGAAAAAACAACTTATACGAATGGTACAATACTTGGAAATATTCATCTGACGCATGACATCGAATCGAGTTACTTCCCTCCAGTAACTTTCCGTGATCAAATTAATTGAATTCAGCATTGTTCCTACTTTCACTGTTACGACTCTGATCGATCCATTTGCTATATGATGTAGGAGCAGATACGAATATTGAGCTTATGCATTGAAAGGCGCGAAACATATTCGACAGCACTATTCCGACTATTACTCTCCAGAATTTTTGCGATCATTCGCTATACATAGGATCATCAATATTGTTTTCACAAACTTCTATGAAGCTTGAGGAAGAAGATCATAACCGGATCGGATAATACTTTAGAAAAGTCATATTCCACCGCATAAAGCCAAATCCTTTGATCTTGGTAAAGCAGTTTGTACTTAATCAAAATACTTGAATACAATATTGCTCCTAATTTTACTGCTCCGACTCAGATTCATTCACTTGCTATATGATGTAGAAGCATACACGAATGACGATTTTTTGTGTAGACGATGAAGAAAATAATAGAATGAAACATTTTCACTACTATCCCCTTTCAAAATCAGAGAAATTCATTTGACATCTCATGTAGGATTCTTGAAGATATACAAAGGTTATATTGCGAATCAGGGAAAGTATTTGGTTAGAATATTTTTACTAATCATTTTTTCTACACATGATCATCAATTGTCTTTTCCCAAACAGATATGATGCTTGTGCTTCAGAATCACATATGAATTGAGCACTACTTAAAAGTATTCACCAGCCACACAACATCATCTTGAATTTCTACTCTACAGTAACTAATATGATATCGAATTATTTGAATGGAACGTTGTTCCGAATGTTACTTTTGTGACTTCTTGTTGTCGTTCCTTGATTGCATGGTCATCACTTACACTACGAACAATCTGCATTTCATTTTGGGGTCGAGAACAATATATGAATAGGATATTTCCATGAATTTTACTGTTTCTTTTCTAAATAGTTCAATTTACATATGATACAGGATTCGAGCTCGAATTCAGAGGATCATTTTAGAACAAACAAAGTATTCTGATAGAGGATTCCTGTGCATCATTCAATGCGCATGCGACCGCCTATTTTACTGTCAGGAATACATATTCAGCGGTTAACAGAGCCCTGTTTATGAATGTAACTGTCTTCTGAAATGTTCACCTGTAGCATAATGCTCATTTCATAAGGTACTATAAGGGAATTTTTCACTTCATCAAAATATCTGAATCAAAGTTTTGCGCAACTCTTGCTCCGGAACCTGTGACGACTTCAACTCTTGCTCCAGAACCTGTGACGACTTCAACTCTTGCTCCGGAACCTGTGACGACTTCAACTCTTGCTCCGGAACCAGGGACGACTTCAACCATTCCTCATTGCCATACTCTGAACACATAATCGCCCATCTAATTGTAAGCAACTCGTTTTCATGTTGGTAACCGGGTCATTTACGAATGGAATGATTCTTTCAAATATTCATCTAATTTATGACATCTATTTCACCTAATTTCTAACAGAAAATAACACGTGATTAAAATAATTGAATATAACAGTGTTACTACTGTTACCGTTCCGACTGTCATTCAATCGTTTGCTGCATGAGGTAGGAGCTGGGATGGGTGGAAAGCAGTTGTCCTGGCAATGGATAACATATCTGAACGAAACATTTCAACAATGTCTGTGCCTGGTCTAAGTCGGTCGTTTGCCATACAATCTGAATTGATAGTACTAATATCGATGATAAATTCAATGAAGTATGTATATTTTCGAACACAGCACTACTACTACTACTCTTACCGTTGCGACTGTAACTCATTCATTTTCCATGTGACATAGACTGACAGTGCCAATATCGACCGTGTATTCAACGAACTATATATATATATTCGAATAGAACATTGTTACTATGAAACATTCATGTACCTCATGAGGCCATATTAAATTTCAGGCTTCGAATAATTTTACACGATCAAAATAATTGAATACAAAAATCTTACTACTCTCACGGTTCCAACTGTGATTCATTCATTAAATATATTACGTAGGAGCAGGGGTGAACGATGAGTGACTGTCTTGACAATGAGTAAAATATCTCAAGGAAACATTGCAACAGTGTCTGTTCCTGGTCTAGGTCGTTCAGTTAACATCCAATCTAAGTTGATAGTACCAATATCGATCATGTATTCAGCGAACTATATATATTCGAATAGAACATTGTTACTATGAAATATTCATGTGCCTCATCGGGCCATATTGAATTTCTGATTGCAAGTAATTTCACATGATCAAAATAATTGAATACAACAATGTTACAACTTTTACTGTTCCGGCTGTGATTCGTTCATTTGCTTCATGATGTAGAAGCCGAGCTGCGTGAGAAGCTTTTCTCTTGATGGTAAAGAAAATATTTAGATGGAACATTGGGAGCAGTATTTCTTCCGGAAATCTGATTCGTTCGTATTGGTTATCATATATGATTCTAGAAGGAGTATCGAAAATTTATGGCAAGGAACAGTCAATATTAGAATAGAATATTACTAAAGATCATTCGTTGTACTGGTCAAAGACAAGCGTTTCGTCAGTAACTGATATGAAGTTTGGAAATGAGTATCATAGTTGAATGGAAGAATACTGCTTCTAATTTTACTGTTCTGACTCTGATTTTTTCTTTGCTTGTATGATCTAGGAACAAGTAAAAATGGTGTACTTTCGTATAGAGAACCAGGAAAATATTGGAATCGAATAGTTCCACGTCGACTCCTGCACAAAATCTACACAGTTAATTTGATATATAATCTGCAATTAGTGTAAAAACTTTGAAGATATGAAATGAAAGTCGATAAAATATTGGAATGTAGCATTTCTTCTAGTCAGGGATTATACATGAGATCGTCATTGGTATTATTAGCATCGGGTTTTCAACTGGTGAAAGCATATCTTATATGAGTGAAACATTCGATCAAGTTTGACTGCTGGGAATCTAATTCTTTCATTTATTATATGATGTAGGAGCGAGAATGGATAGTCTCGCTTCTTCTTTTGACGCTGTAGAAAATAGCTGAATGGAACATTTTCCCGTATATGTCAAGACAAGATCTAAATTTTTCATTTGACATATGATTCGTAAGTAGAGTAAGAACGTCCAATACATGATATGAATGAAGGGAAAACATTAGAATGTAAGTGCTTTTCAGTTATTGATTATTTATAAGATAGTAACCCATTTGTTAGCAATGGCTGTTGATCTTGTAAAAGAGTATTTTATATGAATGGAATAACACTCTGAAATATTGACTTTTTGCAAGAAACGGACGGTTTCTAATAGGGCGTGCTGTAATAAAAAGAACAATTTTCGTAAAAACTTGCGAGTGTGGCCGTCATGGGGTTGAAATTTGAAAATCAGAAACGCGATTTATTGTGAAATAAATTCTTGAAAAGAAGAGATAAAAATAATATGTGGGGTAGTTATCCTAAACGGAGCAGATAGTGCATTAATAGAATTAACATCAGACAGTGTCTGAAACATATCACGAAGAATGTTCCAGAATATTTGTAATTCTTATTACATAACTACAAAGTTTCAGGTCTATAGTTTATATTATGGATTAGTTAGATGATAAAATCTTAAGTTATTTGTGAAATATGTACCATGAAAAGTCGTTTGTACCATATCTTTTACATGATATGTATTGCAGGCTGACAGATAGACACAGGTAAATTTTCGTTTCCAGACCCTATCCTTTCAGTCTAGGGCAAAGCCGTGTATTTAAATTAAAAAACAACAACAAACATATAAAAATCATTACGATCTATCAATGTGTACTTTCGTTTTGTGATGAATCGTAGTTCACGATGGCTACAATGTATGAAAAAAAATAAACATTCAAATAAAAAACTAGAGAATCACGTACCGTAAAATTCATTTTGACATGAATTTCACCACGAGATGACAGCCCCAAGTGAGCAGGTAACTTAATCCATTCATCGAATGTACCAGTATTAAATACTTGCTTCAGATTAACTGTACATTTGCCAATAGTGTCTCTACCGATCAGATCAGCATCGTAGACATCAAAATGAATTGTACTATCTTTCTTATGAATATTAAAAGTCAATTGTTCGTTCCATACTGGAATATTGGAATTTTTAATTGTTATTGTTCGCTGTTTGTATTTTTTGTCCATATAGACTTCAACATACGCATCATTTTCGCCAAAAAAATTACCGTTCTTAAGGCTGCGGCCTTCGATTATGTTCACTTCTAACACACCTGTAGACATAGTTTGCTACTCTTGATAAATATGTGTTTGAATTTATGTCTTCTTTTTACTCAAGTCTCTATTATATATATATATATATAAGTAGAGTGAGAGAGAAGCATAAGATCTCTCTTGCCATGATTCTGTTGACTCCTACTCTTCATATGAGTAATATTCGTTCTTTGTACGTGATGATTAACCCATATGTTCTGGAAATTAATCGAGATGAATCACAGTATATTTGACTACGTTTATGTGGCAGGCGAGTTTCGCATAGTTTTTTTCCTAATTTTTTTAAATAGAATTTTTGTTAAAATCTGACTTTAGAAATTTTTATATGGAGAACTATTCATTGCATCTTTTTACAATGAGTTTTTAAATAATTCAACTTTATTTTTTTCCAACTATGGGGGAACATTGAATTTATCTAAGAAAAATAAATTTCGTATTTTTTATATGTGTAATAAATTCATTCTCTGTATATTTTTTTAAGCTATGAGAGCATGGGGATATTAACTTTATCTAAGAAGAATAAATTTTGTATTCTGTTTTTCTATAATCTGTCGATTAATCATTTTTTCCGCGCACTCTAATCTCAACTGAAATTCTCATATCAACTGTGACATTTACATAGATCAGTGGACTTTTGAATCAGAGCCGCACAAATGTTATCTTGACTATATTCGACTAAAATTTTTTATTTGATTGCATTTAATTTTGTTTCACCTCATAAAGTGTACAAAAAAAACTTTAAGGAGTAAGGCAACTATTCAATGCATTACTCAATACTCTCTGATATGTTATTGAATTTGATTGACATATGGATATTATTCTTGTTTTTCGTCAAGCTTGTTTGAATATTTATTTTGTAAATTCTATTTCGATTTTTCTTCAAGTTTCAATAAATGCCACGAAAATGAAATAAATATGTACAGACATGCAGCGACGAGGAGGAGCGAGAAAATGATTCACAAACGATGATGCACATGAATTATTTACTTGAAGTAACATTTCAACGTGCAGGTAATCGATGATTTATACTACGTCTATGTTTTGTATGATTCATTTTTTTTAAATGTTTCGTTTACTAAAAAATAATAATGAAACAAAATCTTGGTATTGAAAACACAATAGGTTTCAAATGCTTGTGTCAATATGTAACAGAGAGTATTTCTTGAGATCTATTTTACTTCGCACACGTGTGTGTAAAATGGCTTGGAAGTACAATAATAATAATAGCTACAATAAAAAGCGAAAAAGAAAGTTTGCTAGCGCAATACTTTCAAGATTAGAATGTAAAACTTGAATAGTTGATTATCAACTAAGAGATAATTCAGTAGATATACATTTACAGACTGGAGCAGTTAAAATAAAATAATTAAATGGTAGTGAAATATTTATTCAACAGTGATATGTGCGTGAATTTCGCGGGTATTGTAAGGTTGCTCCGGAAGCATGAAGAAGCTTATATCGCAACCGATTTGGACAATTTATTTTTCAAACGCTCCATTTATTCAGTCCTATTTTCCATAAAATTACCAAACTTTTTTGGCTCAGTGGTTATGAAATTTTGAAATACGAATGATTAAAATAAAAGCTGTTGGATGGCGCTTATCAATGAAAATTCTCTTTTTTCTCATGGGTCATTCCACCGGAAATCGCCAGCCGATCCGGCGACCACGCTCAAATTCATTCAAAGTTACAGGGTTTGTAGAGAATTTTGCGCTGATCATTTTGGTAATAGATTTTTTTCTAGAATAAATTGTATTTTTGCGAAGATAGATGTCAAATACAAAAAGTACACTTTTCTTTTTTAAAGTAAATAAAAAAAGCATTTTTTTCGAAAAAATGATGAAAATCTCACTTTTTTCACTCGAATTTTAAAACCAACCACATATTCAGAATCCTTGTAAAAAACTGCATC